>BRDA01026316.1:0-10707 GCA_036984385.1 Crenuchus spilurus
TTATGTTTACTTATAACGTGGCCTAATGGAAGCATATAAAGTATGAATAATAGTGGTCCTAAGATAGATCCTTGTGGAATTCCACATCTCACTTTTGTACTGTTGGATGATACATCATTAACATTTATAAACTGGTAACGTTCTGTTAGATAAGATTTAAACCACATTAGGGCTGTTCCTGTGATTCCAACCATGTTCTCTAGTGTTTTTAGTAGATTATTGTGGTCTATGGTATCAAAAGCTGCACTTAGATCAAGTAAAACTAATAAGGATACACAGCCTTGATCAGAGGCAAGAAGAAGATCATTTGTTATCTTAATAAGAGCTGTCTCACCACTATGATGGGGTCTAAATCCAGATTGGAACTTTTCATAAAGTTGGTTTTTATGCAAATATGAGCAAAGCTGTTGGGCCACAACTTTTTCCAAAATTTTAGACATGAATGGTAAGTTAGAAATAGGTCTATAATTGGACAATATATTAATGTCTAAATTTGATTTCTTGATCAAAGGTTTAATAACTGCTAGTTTAAAAGCTTTGGGTACGTGTCCTAAGTTAAGGGACGAGTTTATTATTGTTAAAATAGGTTTAATTGTAACTGAGAGTGTTTCTTTAAGTAATTTTGAAGGAATAGCATCAAGTCTACAAGTTGTACAATTAGATGAAGCAATCATTTTCTCTAGTAGTAGGCAGCGGCCCATTGCTGCTCGGGAGAGTAGGCAGCGGCCCATTGCTGCTCGGGAGAGTAGGCAGCGGCCCATCGTGGCTCGGGAGAGTAGGCAGCAGCTCATCGCTGCTCGGGAGAGTAGGCAGCAGCTCATCGCTGCTCGGGAGAGTAGGCAGTGGCTCATTGCTGCTCTGAAGTGAAGGCAGCAAGTCGGCGCTGCTCGGGAGT
Organism: Crenuchus spilurus; assembly: GCA_036984385.1. NCBI lineage: Eukaryota > Metazoa > Chordata > Actinopteri > Characiformes > Crenuchidae > Crenuchus > Crenuchus spilurus. Next base: position 896 of record BRDA01026316.1, read on the forward strand.
GAAGGCAGCAAGTCCAACTCGGCGCTGCTTGGGAGTGAAGGCAGCGACTCAGTGCTGCTCGGGAGAGATGCCGGCATCACGTCGCGGCTCTCTGGCTTCTCCTGAGCCTTCAGCATCTGCTCCTCTGCTGAGGCAGTCTCAGCGCAATCCTCCGCGCTGAGCTCTAGTGCTGCAGCTGCCCGCCGCGTGCACTTCCTGTCGGCTCTGTGAACCTTGGCACTGCTGCGCTTCTCCTTCTCCTTGCTCCATGACCTCTTCTCTCTCCTCTGAAGCTCTTGCTCTTCCTGCTGGAGATCCCTGAAGACTGCCAGCGAGTCCTCCTCCCTGACGAGCTGGTAGACATAGGGATCCCACTGTAGGTTTTCCTGCAAGCCATCAGTGGAGTGCTCGTCCATGCGCTCCTCCTCGCTAACAATGCCCAGGGCTCCTAATGTGACCCGCTCTCCTGGCTCCAGAGCCTCGCCGCCAGTCCTCTCCTGCCTAAGCTCGGCCTAAGCTCGGCCCTCCTCACCCTCCATTGAAGAACTCACAGGCTGTATATTGCCTCCCCTAAAATTACCTCTGGGATTTGATAACAATGAGCCCCTCTGAGGAGGGCAAAGGAACACTGCGCTCACGTGATTTAGTGGCAGAGAAGGCGCAATCTCCATGAACAGCTCCCTGGCCTCCTTGATCCAGGACTGGTCCTGATCATACTGGGCCTTAAGCTGCTGGATCAGTTGGAGCTGTTGTAAGATGACCTCGTGTAGTCCTGCTGCATCCATGTTTAAGGCTAGTCTAACTGTCACGATTTCAAAATGGAGGACACAAGCGCAGGACTACAACTGAAATGACTTTTAATAATGAACTTTAAATGTTTACATAAGCATACACTGAATCCTAAACACTCAAAAACAACGGATAGAGAACAGTAGACTAGCAACTAGGATAGGTACACAGAGGGAATATATAGACAGTGGGAAATGAAAATTAGGTGGAAACAATCAGGGGCGGGGCTAGACAAGACTAAAAACTTAAATGGCTAGTAACGCAGAAACAAAGACAAGGACAGATCGTGACACCGAGGTTTAACTTGTATATGTTTCTCTGCACAAATGTATTAAATTCGGAGGTCAAATTCCTCTGTGTGCAAGCAATTGTGCACTTTAAAAAACTCTTAAAACACTTTTATCATTTTTTTGAAGGAATGTACTGTCCTTAGATGAGCAATGCCATCCTGTTTAGTGATTTTTGCTAATTCTCACAGATACAGTGCTATCACACATTTTTTTCAGTCACCTTATCCTTCCCTCTAGCTCTAGATGTGGTCAGCAGATATGTGTTTTGGTCAATAACTGTGCAGCAGTAGATGCTTTTATTAAACAACTGTATTCTGGACATATAAGGCAGGATCTCATAAGCTGGCCAGAGAGTGAATGCTGAATGTATATTATAATAGTAATAAGGAATGCTTTTTTGTGTTATTAGAATGTGTATTTATGTTTCTCAGGTTACACTTGGCCACTCCCTGCAGTCTTGTGCCCAGTGTGGATCTACCTGGACGTCCTGCTATCAACAGCATCTATCATGCATCTCTGTGCCATATCTCTCGACCGCTACGTGGCCATCCGTAACCCCTTCCACCACAGCCGCTCCAACTCCCGCTCTCGCGCTCATGCCAAGATCACTGCTGTTTGGACCATCTCTGCTGGTCAGTCATCATTATACAACCTCTTTTTTTCACTGCAGTTATATTCCTCCATTCAGTCCTTTTTAATGAATGTTGTTTTTGAGGTAATCAAGTATAAAATACTATAGATCAGGACTCTTGTTGACTGTGTGAAACTGGAAGGTCTGTCCATAGTTTCTGCTTCTTTAAAGCAGGGATGGACACAAGTAATCAACCACCTCTTCAAATGAAAAATATTAGGGGTATAATGACACACTCTGCTCATAATTCAATTCCATTCATGACACTGGGTTCACAGTTAGATTTTCTCATGTTATTTTAAACTAATTATGAACAGACATTGACATATTTTGTTCATATTTTAGCAAGATTACTTTACATTTCTGAATTTTACAGTTTCCAAACAACAAAAAGGGGCTGGGCAAAAGTTTGGGCACCCTGCATGGTCAATGCTAGTAACACCCCTTCAGCAAGTATAAAAGTTTGTAGCTCTTGTTTGTGGGACAATTTTTCTTACTTCCTAGCAAAATACTTTTTTGTGAGACTCTTGTATGCATTGCTGTTTGAGGTCTATCCATGTTGCTACAAATAAAGAATAGCCACATGCAGATACAAAGAGGAAGGAGTCTGTAATGCTTTGACATGCTGAGGTTGATGAGAAGACAGGAGGCTGAAGTATAATCCAAAGACAGACAGGTTTATTGACGTAGCTCACAAGACAAGGATGGACACAATGCTGATATGTACATTCAATGACTGATCATGACAGACACAACCAGTGAATACTTACAGTCATGGCCGAAAATGTTGGGACCCCTGAATTTTTTCAAGTATTTCTCCCAGAAAATTATTGCAATTACAGATGTTTTGTTATACACATGTTTATTTCTTTTGTGTCCAAAATGGGCCAGACAAGGAAAAAAAAGACTCACAAAGGGGATCCGTCCTCCTCTGATCAAACTACTGATAGAAATTTATATAATCAGTTAAGTCTAACATTGTGCTATAGTGTAAAACAATAATGATATTAATAATAGTGATAATTACATCCATATGGGGTCAAATTAAAAGTGCAACAGCCTGAAAGCTTCTGTCAATCATTGCTATTAGGATTTCAATTCTATTTTAGTGTAATTGAAGGTGGTGGTTAATGATGAGGGTCCAAGGTTGGCAGAGGTACATATAGATGAGCGCTGATTGCCAGTAGTAGATGTATGTGAGCAGCAGGTCTGGTGTGGACCGCAGGAGAATCCACTTCAGGAGGAGAAGGAATTGACAGCAGTAGGTTTAGCGGACCTGGTGGTCTGTGTGACCACAGGAGAATCGAGCCATCAATTTACCTTCAGTGGATATTTCCTCAGAAAAGAGAGAAGAAAAACAAGCAGTAAAAAGAAATAATTAGGAGTGCATTAGGAAACATATGTGAATATATGCAATGAAATGACTCCAGTCGATCAGACTCAGACAGGCTGACTGGAAGGAAGGAAACCAGAAAGAACACAGACATTAGAGCATCATCAGACAATTCTATCCATCCATATCGCCATCCTCAAACCTCAAACCTGTTGGCACAGCATCACAGAGTGTCATATATGAGATTTCTGGGATTCCCCATGTTCATGAATTCCTGAAACAACGATCAAACTAGAAAGGAGAGATTAATTGCAAAAAGCTAAACTGAACAGGTGGGTTTTGAGTCTAGATTTAAAAGTAGAGACTGTGTTTGCATTCCAAACACAAGATGGAAGATTATTCCACTATTGTGGGTAGGGTTGAGCCGGATTCTCGTTTCAGATAAGTATCCGGTATGGATAAAGCATTGTTGATGAGTACAAGCACGATACGAGTATAACTCAGCAATATCTGTGCTCGTGCTGAAGGAAAATAATCATTGGGTAACTGACTGTCTTCACGATCTGTGATTGGCCAGTCACACAGAGCACCTGCCCCTCCCTACACAGACACTGCAGTCAAAGTTCTCTGCAGCCACTCTCACACACACACACACACACACACACACACACACACACACAGACAGTGACACACACACAGTGACTGATGTCTCTGTGCTTGACTTCAGTCTAGCTCACTGCTCTGTTCATTACTCCTTAGGTTTTCTTCAGCTCGCCTCTATTTTGGTTTGTATGATATATGAAATTAGCTACTTGGCGACTTAATTTGGTGATGGACGCAGTGCGTTTGACAAGAGCTGAAAACGGCTCATGTCACTTCAGTCACTGCCTCCACTCTGGTCGTTTTTTTTTTTGTTGTTGTTGTTGTTTTTTACTGTCTGCTTTCTCTTAGTTTGGCTGGTGATATAAAGTCAGTTGGAAAACTTTGCTTCTACTGAACGCGGTGGTTTTGATATAGCAACTTCTGATCAATCCATATCAATTTCAGACTTAAAATAATGTACCAATTTAGGCCCCAAACACTTCCGGTTAAACCACACCCAATTCCAGTTTAGGCCCCACCTACTCCGAGTACAGATATGGATACAAATCATTTAGATCAGGGGTGCACACACCTTTTCAGCCTGCAAGCTACTTATCTAATGACTAAGTCAAAATGATCTACCTAATATAAAAATGTAAGACACATATTTATTTATACAAATACTGACAATTTATGTGTACAATGTATGCTGGTGTACCTTGAATACAATACAACTGTGTACATGTTTTGTCATTAACTGATCACATACTAAAGAAGCCAATGTAGAACTGAAAACAGTCCTGTCTGAACAGCTACATTCTAAAGGCCGTCTTACATCTAACAACTTAGAAAAGACTCTGAAAAGACTTGTAACAGACTAAAGTGTGACACCATCTCACATCTACAGACTTTTTAGAGACAGTCTAGTCACAGTCTAAGACAGGGGTGCACACACTTTTTCAGCCTGCGAGCTACTTATCTAATGACTAAGTCAAAATGATCTACCTAATATTAAAATGCAAGACACACATTTATTGATAAATATACTGACAATGTATGTGTACAATGTATGCTGGTGTACCTTGAATAACTACATGAACCCATATTACACAACACGGCTGTGTACATGTTTTAGCCTACTTTACTCTGATGACTTGCACTGAATGGAATCAGTCAGTGATGCATAGTCTGGACAGTAGTTGCTGATAGTCAGCCTCAAGCAAACCTCCAAATGATCATCAGTCATAGTGGAACGATACCTGGACTTAATGATCTTCACGTATGAAAGGCTGACGCCGAATAATGTAGTCAAGGCAAACACACTTCAAAAATGACAGTAAAAAAAGTCATCCACTCTGTATGGAAATAATCAGTTTTAGGTTTCTTACACAGGCAGAACAAACATACATGTTAAAAACTTACAGTGACAGGTGAACACGGACTGCTGGCAAACTTGAAAAACACCGTTTACAAGTCCAGATGCTGTTTTATGAAGCGATAGAGGAGACGGCCAATCACACGTTAGCAAGAAACGGCAGAGCCAATCGAATGAGCTTGTGGGTGGTCTAAAGTGAAACAGGATTTTCAGATTGAGTGGCTTGGAATTTTGCTGGGTCCTAGTATCCGACAATCCTTCCTGTATGTCAATCAAGTGAGATGTTTTATAGCGAGGACGGATGACAGGCTGACATCTATTTTTTTAAATGCCATGCGATCAACCCACACTACCTTTGTGATCGACCGGTAGAGGGGCGATTTAGATGGTTGAACAGATACAGATACAGATAGTGTACTCACTCATCCCTAGTTGTTGGACTATGTAGACGGCTTTTCCCATGCTGAAGTCTTATGAATTCTGGGAAGTAGTAAGAGACCAGCATCCTGGAATCTGAGTAATCTTGGTGGTTCATAGTGCGTGATGAGGTCTTGCAGGTATTCAGGGTCAAGACCATGCATGGACCATGTGTTTTATATGTTATCAAAATAATTATGTAATCAATATGGTATTTAAATGGAAGCCAGTGCAGGGTTGATAAGACTGGACTAATATGATCAAATTTTCTGGTTTTAGTGAGAACCCTGGCTGCAGCATTTTGAAATATCTGGAGTTTATTCAAGTTTCTGCTTGAGCAGCTTGACAGTAGTGCATTGCAATAATCTAATCTTGATGTAATAAAAGCATGAACTAATTTTTATTATTAGATTTATTAGATAAGGCATTTCTTAACCTAGAAATGTTATGAAGATGTAAAAAAGCTATTTTTGTAATGTTACTTATATGCTGATCAAATGATAGGTCTGAGTCAATCACGACACCCAGATTTTTAGCTGATGCGCAGGGGAGTCAGCAAAATTTAGTATCAGGAGGAGGATCTCTGTTTTTTCACTGTTTAGTAAGAGGAAGTTGTGTGTCATCCAATGCTTCACATCTTTTACAGTCCTCCATTTTCTTTAGTGTTGGTTTGTTGTCTGGTTTAGATGATATGTATAGCTGTGTGTCATCAGCGTAACTATGGAAGGTCTGCTAATAACTCTGCCCAATTGTTTGGATTGCTGGCTATGGAATATGTGGAATCTGAACTGAATAAGCACCTCTCACCTCAATATTTCATATTTATCTCATGAATATTCAATGTAGCGTTAGAGGCTGAGTGAAAACAGAGCGTCACCTCACATTTATTAATCTTTAGGAATAAAACCCCATCCATCCATCCATTATCACACCCGCTTCATCCTTATCAATGTCGCGGTTAGTCCCCTACCCCCTCACTGGGCACAGGGCAGGGCATTACACTATTCAACTAAGCCCAGGACAGGGTGCCAATCCAATTCCATAGGTGAACACACACACACATATACATGCACACACATATGGACAATGTAGAGTACCCAATTCACCTGACCTTCATGTTTTTGGACTATGGGAGGAAACCAGATTCCCCAGAGGAAACCCACACAGACACAGGGAGAACATGGAAACTCCGCTCAGATGGGGACTCAAACCCAAGACCTCAGCGCTGAGAGGCGAACATGCTAACCACTAAGCTGCCGTGCCACCCATCAAAACCACATACAATTTCTAAAAATTGCAATAAGTGTTTAGCGAACACCTCTGTTTATTCAGTTCTGAGCTCAAAAGTCAATTTGAGACGTGTTTAGAGTGTTTTTTGACAATATATCAGCACATCTGAAAACAGGTTTTTGGAAAGTTTAGAGCAGATTTCATCAAAATATAGATTTTTAACACTCTTATGGTTTTGACACTGTTGTTGTTGTGTTGAGTGATGAATGAAAGCGTGTGTAACACTTTGAAAAATAATTTTAGATGGGTGTAATTTGTAAAAAGTCAAACCATGGTAAATCAAACAGGTAAATGAAAAAGATAGGTCAGAACAGGTGTGGATCAATATCAGGAGAGGGTTGTGGGGCTTTTTGTGGGGTGCGGATGTTTGGTGTCCCCCGAAGACATGTGGTGCCCCCGTAAAATCATGGTACCCCATGCACAGAGCGCGTGGTCCATGTATGCTGAGCACCGTCACTGTCTGCAAATGATAACACAGGTGAGTAAACCTCTAATATATGAATGCAGTGACAGGTGTAACACACTTCTTGATGATGTATAGGTCAGGGGGTTGTGAGGCCCATGGCAAAAAAAAAAAAAAACTTTGTGTCTTGAGGTAGTCCATTGAAGATTTTGAGGTGTGTTTACAATCATTATCCTGATGTAGAATCCTATTTTCAGCCTTTTTTATGCACATGGTGTGATGCTTGGTTCCAGAATTTGCTGGTATTTAATTGAACTCATTAGTCCCTCTAACAGTTCCTTATGCTGTTACACAAGCCCACATCATGAGTAATTGACGCCCATGCATAACAGTCAGTGTGGTTTTCTTTTCCTGAATTTCTGCATCCTTTTTTTCTCTATACATACTTTTACTCAATCGGTTCACAGGACTTGTTTCCAAAATGCATGAGGCTTGTAGAGATGTTCCTTTGTAAATATATATTTCTGAATTTTGTGGTGAAGATGCACATTTTTCCATGAAGATCATATTTGTGCATGTTTCTCTAATACTCTTCACTAGTAGAACAGTGCATCACCACTCTAGACCCGTAAAGGTCTCTTGTAGTTGTTTTCCCTTTCTAGCAATCCTACTATTGGTTCTTTCTAAAACCTTTCTTGGTCTTCCAGACCTCAACCTGATCTCCACCATTCATCTTAACTACCCTTTCTTAATTTCTTCATGAACTGAAGAAACAGCTACCTGAAATGTTTGCTATCTTCTTAAAGCCTGTTATTTAGACATCATGGCTGTTTATTGTTGGGGGCTGTTTTATTTGAGGGAAAAGAGAAAGCTTTATTTATTAAATATAAAGGTTTAATATGTGCATCACCTGGCCTTTGTTGATTATGAACCAGCCATAACCGTAAGTTAATTTTGAGACCTTGGAGAAGTTCCATCATTAGCTTGCCTTTTGGATGTCACTTCATGTTCTCACTGTAGCTATTCACAGAGGATGAGAACTACAGGGGTTTAAAAACATGTTTGTAAATAAAGGTCTATTTTAGATTTACTGTGTCTTAACTAGCCAAGTGAGCACATCTCAGTTACACTGCTCAAGCAAAAACTGTGTAGGATAATGTGTACTGTTGCATTATTGTATAAAAATCATCCATGTTTCCATTGCAGAAATGAAGAAGATGTAAGACTGCTCTGGCATATGGGAGTGTGTATCATGTTGTTCTCATTTGGGTTAAATTGATTGTGATCTCTGGTGTTTCATTAGATGGCATAATGAATACATTTATAACATAATGATATTATCATTGGCGTGGGTTTCATTTCAGCTTTAGGGGGAACACAATGAATATCAGTTTTGTGGGAGGGGTGTCCATAAAACAAGGGTGCTGTACAAAATTGTGCCCTCCCCTACCCACCCCCAAACAGCTCTACTCATATGGATATCGTCCACCTCTGCAATGTCTGTGCAATGCACATCATCACAATTTATAGTGTATTGTTACAACATAAAAAATATTATTGAGTTGTAGTTAAAAACAATGATTTTCATGGCATAGATTTTCCTATCGCCAGAGAATAGTAGGCTGTATAGTAGGAATAGTCTTTAATAGGCTCAAAACTGTCTGCTTGACAGAAAAGAGTCCTTTTACTGATCTCCAGAAAGCATAAGATACATACCATTATGTAGGACTGGTTCATCCTGTTTATTTATATGAAATAATGAGAGGGAAAGGGATTTTCATAACTCAGTAAATGGCCCACGGGGTTCGCCGAGGCCTGGTGGTTAGAGGAGGTTGCCAGTTTGATCCCAGGTCATGAGTGAAGTGACCTTGAGCAAGGCAATGCCCAATTGCTCCTCAGGAGCTGTGGAAAGGCAGTGTGTCTGTTCACTAGTGGGAGTTTTTCACTGCACGGATGGTTTAAATGTGGACGTCAAATTCTGCTGTGTGCCATCACACTGGCAAAAAGTTCTATCTTTTAATCTAAAAAATTTGATTTAAAAATAATCTAAAAAAAATCTAATCTAATCTAATGATCATATGTGGTAACCGTAGAAAGTGCTTCTATGCAGTACAGTATGATGTATTACATATTTGATGTCTGAAGAATGACTTCAGAAGGGTGTCTCCTACCGCATGATTGTGTTTTTCTATATGCAGATAAATGTTCTCTTTTCTTCTTTTGAAATGTTAAAGTGTCTCAGTCTGGAGGAGCATTTGTGGGATGTGCTGGAACAGCAAGTCTGCTGCACAAAGGCTGCTACTCACAACTTCTAGGACTACATCTGCTGCTAATGCCTTGATGCCAGACACCACAGGGCACCTTCAGAGGTCTTGTAGGGTCTGTGCCTCCGTGGGTTGGAGGTGTTTTTGTGACAACCAGAGGACCAATGGCATATTAGCCATACTACAAAATTGGTTCTAATGTTATGTTTTATGTTTAAATTTTAGTCAGAGCCTAAAATATATGATAACACTTTCTATGAAACCTACATTATAAGTAATTTTAAATGTGTTTATAACTCTTATAACTTGGTAATAATGCTTTGTAAGCATACTTATAAACTCTAATAATGCATCATGAGCCTCTCTGTGAGGTTGGCAGCAAGAGTTGAGAGGCGAACGCAGAGGATATGTACAAAAAGGGGTTTATTTACAGAAACACGAATGAAAACAAAAGACAGC
>BRDA01026325.1:0-12398 GCA_036984385.1 Crenuchus spilurus
ACTCAAAGCACCCTTTGAATTGATAAATGGTTCTTTCCATGGTGAAAGGGCTCTTCAGATTGTTGAGGAATGTGCTGTAGATGGTTCTATACAGTTATGCTGTAGTTATGTCATGCTTGTAATAATGAAGGGACCTTTTTTGTACTAAATAGAACAATTTTCAAACCGCTTCTGTATACTGAACAGCTAGAGCTCATCAGTCTGAAGAACTCTTTCACCAGGCCAGTGGCGGTTTCTGATATGGGCGGCTTTATCCCACCCCCGAGAGGTTCTGTGAAGCGCCTAGGGATGTTAGCTTTTATGTAAAAAAAACCAAAATAATTCAGCACATTTCGAATGCATATGATGTTTGGTGTCTGAAATATTATTCCTTATTTGTTGAACGCTTCATTTTAATTATTTTTGTCACTTTGTAAAGTGATGTAGAGAGGGCGGTTATTAGCAGGCTAGCTTGTTAGCATTCACCTCGTTAGCTTCGCTAATAAAGCTAAAAGCCAGAATGCCAAAATGTTGGCTTAGGCCACCACTGGTCCTAATATTAATTGTAACCTAAATAATATTTGCTGTTTTAATAAATACAGTACACATTTCAAGGAATCTGTATGATTAATACGGCGGAAATGTGTATGTGGCGGACGGGGGTTTAAAAAATCAGTCCCGTGCACACCTCTAGTCGCCGCCGTCGGCGGAGGGGTTGTTCACCCGGGGCGCCAAACGGGCTAGGATTGCCACTGCACCATTAAGATCCCTTTGGGTGTTCATGGCTCTATATAGAACCATTTTCTTTACTAAAAACCCTTGAAGAACCATCTCATTGGTCAAACAAGTTCATGCTGTGCCAACAGGAGTCATGATTAAACTGGGTTAAGGCTGCTGTACCTGCTGGTGAGGTGAGGTGAGGTGATGTGAGGTGAGGCAGAGCTGCCTCTCCTGTTGGGAGTGTAGAGGTTAATTTTGCCGCTGGTGGGAGGAGGGCTGTGGGGGGGCTGAGAGGGAGCTCGCGCAGCGGCCATGGAGGAGCTTTCCGCTGTGTTCGTCAACAACGGCTGCACGGTTTCCCTGAGCCCGCTCTGCTGAAGTGCGCACGGGTGAGTGTACCTCTGCCGCTCCGCTGTGTAGACCAGAGAAAGGCGAGGGCTCAGTGATGGACTTGAGTTAAAGACCCCGCGCGCGTCCTCGCGGTGAACTCAGGAGGCGATGACGTGACAATTGAACAACTTTGACAGGTTCAGTCGACCGGCGTTCATTTAGCGTCATCATACAGTCGAGCAGAGAGGCTACGCTGCCTTTAATACCGCTGCTCTCGCTCGCTGGGACACAAGGTGAGCAGATTACTGTGGTAGAACGGCACCATTAGCTTTGATAGACCTGAGAGCCTGTATCAGCTTCTTATTGTGTCAGCTTGTGAGGATGTGAGGATGTTGGGAAATCAAGGCGATGAGAAGCTGCTTGAAGTGAATTAGCCTACCAGACGTCTGAATGTTAAAAGAAAAAAAAACTTGAGCACAGTTGCTGGGTGGCTAAACTATTGGACTTCCTTCCTCATCCTCAAACAAACACACAGACAGTGTAGTTACTATCAGCCTTACATAAGAGCTTGTGCTGAGTAAGAAGTTATAACTGCCTTTGATTTGATATCATGTGGGAGAGGAGGAGATGTGATGCTCTCTCTAACACACACACACACACACACACACACACACTCTTGAGTTTGAGATACTCCAGCTGCACCTTGCACAGTGAGAAACAGCTTGGATGTGTTCAGCCGGTGTTACTACTGAGGTCACCACTCACCAACACAACCTACTATCTGTATTTGTCAATAATATTTTACTACAAGCACAACTTTATTAACAGTATTTAGGACTATTAAGCATTATCCAAATATAATATACGAGGGTCAAAAATGATCCTCACTTTAGTTATATTAAAACTTTATTTGGCTCTAATGTCTTATCAACACTTTCTGTACTTGACTACTGTCTCCATAATAACTGCTGTGCAGGTTTGAACATGTTACATCACTTCATTTATGACTGTAGTGCAAGAAAAATGGCCGCCCCACTTAAGATTTGCAGCATGTAGTGATTCTCTGCAGTTGTGTTTGGACATACTGATACGCAAAGGAAGGTAAATGTTTCTTAAAAAGAATCATTACTGGTGACGAGACATGGATTCATCACTACAAGTCTGAGAGTAAACAACAGAGTGTAAACATCCTCAATCACCAAACAAGAAATAGTTCAACAGTCAAGCATCTGCTTGAAAATATATGCTAACAGTTTTCTGGGACCTGAAAGAAACCATAAGAGGACAAAGACTCAGGTCTGATAAAGAAGTGAAGACGGCTGTGCATCTGTGGCTCACAGTTCAGCCAAAACATTTGTAATGAGGGAATATGAAAGCTTGTTAATAGATGGACAAAGCGTATTGGAAAAGCAGGGAGATTATGTAGAAAATAATGTGTTTGTCTTTTCTGAAAACTAATTAAAAGCCAGAGATAATGTTTGGCTAATGGATAGTGTTTGACTGACCCTCGTAATACAACTCGGCGTCTTTGATAACATGAATTTACCCTCCATTTTAAAAGAGATCTGTGATTTCAGTGGAACTAACCAAGTTAAATAAAGAGGATAAATAAATGGACAGTGGAACCTCGGTGATTGTTTGCCCTGGTTATCGTACAATTCAGTTTTTTAACATTTTGTCACAGTTATCATTCATCCGTCCGGTTTTCGTCAGTGTGCCCACGTGACTTGCCGAAAATTTTGTGAAAACAAAGCATCCACCCATGTATTCATCAGTCACCCACACATTTGTCGTTCATTCTGTCTTTGTTTGACTTTGACTGAACATCACCCCACATGTTCATTTGAAACATTTCCATTGTTTTTTCCAGTGCTTTTTGTTATTGTTTATAGAGTGCACCGAAACAGACCTCTCTACACATTTCCACACACTGAGAAGAGTCCTCAGTAAAGTTAAGAGTGATGTTAAATGTTAATTTATGAATTTTATTAGTCTTTTGTATTTGCTCAGTTTTAGAGTGTGCTGGTTTTGTCCTGCTGGCAGCCTTTGTTTTGTACACCCGATTTCTGGGTTTTTGACCAATATTTATTTTGCACCTGTTTTCAGGTGGTACTGCTGCGTGTCCTAAAACTATAGTTATTCCACCTAAAATTTATTTTTGTTAATATTTTGGAGTGTCTGGAGTAGATTAATTGGATATATACATTATTTCTATGGGAAATATTGATCCAGTTCTTGTTCCTTTCAGTTATCATCAGGCACTTTCAAATTGATTAATGACGAAAACCTTGATGACCTTCATGTCCAACTTTTTTTCTTAGTCAAGAAGTATCTTGCTTAATAATGTTTCCATATTAGCACTTGTGAATGTGTAAACATTAAGTAATAGCAAAAAATTACTGCCAAAGATTACAGATGGTCCAGTATATTATTACCAAAACTGTTTAGTATTGCTTAATAAGTACCATGCTTTTTATAAAGTGTGACCTATTTGTTTAGTATATAAACAGTTGCCAGATCTAACATTATTCTGCATAGATGCTCCAGTTGTTCACATTTAGCTAATCATTTTGGCAAGAATTTAGCACTGCATTACAATAAATTTGGCTTTACACTGTATAATAATCAGCCCAATTGTGCTGTCACAGGCCAAACTGTGTATTACATACAGATATTTTTAGTTGTTAATGTAGAACATACAGTGGTGCTTGAAAGTTTGTGAAGCCTTTAGAATGTTCTATATTTCTGGATAAATATGACCTAAAACAAAATCAGAAGTCCTAAAAGTAGATAAAGAGAACCCAGCTAAACACATGAGACAAAAATATTATACTTGGTCATTTGTGTATTGAGGAAAATGATCCAGTATGACATATTTGTGAGAGGCAAAAGTATGTGAACCTTTGCTTTCAGTATCTGTTGTGACCTACCTTTGCAGCAGTAACTGCACCTACGGTAAATGTTTCTGGTAACTGTTCTTTAAACTTTCTTTGGTAGAATGACTTGTGTGCTTAGGGTCATTTTCTTGCTGCATGACCCACCTTCTCTTGAGATTCAGTTCATGGACAAATTTCCGAACATTTTCCTTTAGATTTCTCTGATATAATTCACAATTCATTGTTCATCAATTATGACAAACCGTCCTGGATGAGATGCAGCAAAACAGGCCCAAACCATGATACTACCATCACCATGTTTCACAGATGAGATAAGGTTCTTATGCTGGAATGCAGTGTTTTCCTTTCTCCAAACATAACACTTTTCATTTTTGTATACTACAAAAGTTCTATTTTGGTCTAATCCATCCACAAAACATTTTTCCAATAGTCTTCTGGCTTGTCCACTTGATTTTTAGCAAACTACAGATGAGCAGATGAGTTTTTTTTGGAGATCACTGGCTTTCTGCTTGCAACCCTGCCATGCACAGCATTGTTGTTCAGTGTCCTCCTGATGATGGACTCAAGAACATTAACATTAACCAATGTGAGAGAGGCCTTCAGTTGCTTAGAAGTTACCCTGTGGTCCTTTGTGACCTCGTCGACTATTACACACCTTGGTCTTGGAGTGACCTTTGTTGGTTGACCAGTCCTGGGGAGGGTAAACAATGGTCTTGAATTTCCTCTATTTGTACACAATCTGTCTGAATGTGAATTGGTGGAGTCCAAACCCTTTAGAGATGGTTTTGTAACCTTTTCCAGCCTGATGAGCATCAACGGCTCTTTTCTGAGCTCCTCAGAAATCTCCTTTGTTCCTGCCATGATACACTTCCACAAACATGTTTTGAAGTGCAGACTTTGATAGATCAATGTTCTTTAAATAAAACAGGGTGCCCACTCACACCTGATTGTCATCCTATTAAATGAAAACACCTGACTCTGATTTCACCTTCAAATTAACTGCTAATCCTAGAGGCTCACATACTTCTGTCACTCACAAATTTATCATATTGGATCATTTTCCTCAATAAATAAATGACCAAGTATAATATCTGTGTCTCATTTGTTTAACTGGGTTCTCTTTATCTACTTTTAGGACTTGTGTGAACATCTATGATGTTTTAGGTCATATTTATGTAGAAATTTAGAAAATTCTAAAGGGTTCACAAAGTTTCAAGCACCACTGCACAGTGTGATTTAGTCTTCTGTAGTCGATTTAGTGCCTATGCAAAAAAAGAGAGCCAACTGCTGAGTTCTGGCAGTGTCTGAAATGTTTGCTCTCTCTCCTGCAAGGCTAATCTACAAGCCACCAATGAGAGGATGTCATGTAAACAAAATGTAAATAAAACATGGGAGCTGTTGAATTGTGGCAGAGAGAAATTCTCATTTTCTCATGATCACTGCAAGATGAGCATTCTATACTCTACCCAGTCTTGAATGTCTCCAAACTTTCCTTGTTTGTTTGTTGAAGGATGCTTTCTATTATACAATGCTACTATTATGCAGAGGGCTTGTTTTTGTTAATGTGACCCCATGTTCTGCTTGAGTCAGAAATGCACTAATTGATGATGAAGTCATTTCCTTTATTTACAGGTCTATCATCAGAGAATCTTTATTGCACAATCTAACTTCTAACACATTATATTACAGGATCTGACACACATTTCTGCCAGGATTTTACTAGTATCATCTCATACTGTCTGAGATGCAAGAATCTAATAGGATCACTGAAATGCTACAGTATAAGCTCATTAGCCACGTATCAGTGTTACAAAATAAAAGCTTGAAATTCTGGTAGTGTTGCCAGATAAATGTGATTCGTATTTGATTGTAATGGCTCATGACCACTTAATTGTCAGTATATTTGTCATCTTTCTGTTTAGCAAATTTTTGGATTATTGTAGGAATTTTGCCTTTTTACCCTCCTTATATTCCATTTCTAGTTTAGTATGCTTATAAAGTATACACTGACAATGTGGTTTCACTCACTATCACCTCACTCATACTGTTTAATGAGTTTGGCATTCTGTCTTTAAATAAACAAAAAACTTTAAGAGAAATGTTGGACTCTCAACTTACACAAGAAGATTGTTTATCACATAATTTGTTCATCAAAATCCAACTAATTTCATTGTGCCTTTACAGTTTTTATCAGGTATTTGTTCAGTAACTTATAACTATCCTGTGGGAGCAGATAATAATCTAGCTTGCAGTTCCAAAACTTCCAGAGTTTCTGTAAGCATTCAGCATAAACCCAAATTAGAGAGAGACAGTGGCTCTTTCCAAGCACGGAGCCCAAGCCAGATTTCTTGAGTTGCTCTTTACAAATGAGGCAAATAATCATCATTTGTGCACACAGTCTGGGCCATACAGTCTGAGTGGGTGTACACATAGTAATATCAAGGAATGTGTTAACCAAATTGGCATTGCAAAGTCAAATAAATGCTAACACTAACAGATTTGGCAGAAATGGCGGTGTCATTTCAGCATGGTCATTATTCATTCAGTTGCATTTTGACTGGAAATACTTCAAAACAAGCATTCGTATTGACAGAAAACAGATTTTGGATGTAGTTTTCAAACAACAGAGTGCACTCCTGCTTTGGCCTGGCCTTCACACAATAGCACATGTATGAGCTCAGCTTATACGCTGTAAAATGTTCACTCAAACGTCTTAGTTTAGTCAACAGATCTCGTAAATATAAAAAAAATATATATTTTGTTCTGCGTTGGAAAATATAAAATGATTTTTAATTAACTTCACTGCTCTCTGCGATGATTTCCTACCCTTAGCACCTTCCCCCCACCATGTGCTCTCAGTTATAGACAGCTGTAGCATTACCAGAGTTTGAACTCACAATCTTCTGATCAGGGAACACTTAGACAGCTGCATCACTCACTACCACAAAAAGAAATGCTGTGTTAAACAGAGCACAGAAATATGTGCTGTTATAATGTTAAAAGAAATGTTCAGTAGCCTATGAGTGGAGCAGCTCTTTGCACATCCACATTGTGATCAAAAGATCAAACCCCAAAACTGGGAGCCTAAGAGGAGGAAATGATGTCATTGTGTGTTGAGTCTTAGCTGGTGTGGTAATTTGGTAAAATCATATTTTATTTGGCTAATTAAGTGAGTTAGGGGAACTTTGACTAAACTATAAAGTTTAGACACAGAGATAGATAGATACAGACAGACAGACAGATAGATAAAGACACAGAGATAGATAGATAGATAGATAGAAGTGCAATAAAAAGTAATAGTTTTAACTATTAACTAATCAAATAAAAAGTGCAATAAGTTACTGTAACCCACCTCAGCCTTGCCCCTGGTCCCACCTCTATCCATGTGCTTGTGTTGACGTTTGCCATGTGCCGTCTTGTCTCCACATGCTTTTTTGTTTATGTTCGCGTCATGTCTCCATGTCCCCACACCTGAGTCTTGTCTGCTCACAGCCCTGTCCCTTCATCCTGTGTTAATCATTGTTTTCTATAAAGCCTCTCTCATGTGTCATTGTGAGTCTTTGTTTGTCACCACATCATGTTTGTCATCATGTTCGTCAAGTATAGGTGTTTTTCACCCTAGTCACATTATGACATCCTTGTATTGTCAGCGTAGTTTTGTTCATCATCATAGCCATTGTGTTTGTTTTGTTTTTGTAGCCACATTTGTTTGTTTTTGTAATAAATAAAATTTCTGGAATCCCACACTACATCCCGTCTTCTCCGCACCCACAGCGTTATTGACAGTTACCTTAAAATTTGTAATTTGGGTGCCCCGAGTGGCTCAGGGGGCTAAGACGCTGACACTATGACCAGAGAATTGCGAGTTTGAATCCCGGTCTTGCTGTTTGCCATCAACAGCCGGGGCCCATAGAGAGCAAAATTGGCAGAGCTCTCTCTGGGTGTTTAGATGGCACTCTCACTCTCCCTATCACTCACACATTGCAATATCCGCTGGCTCAGACATCTGTTTATTGGTCCATTCAAAACTAGAGACCCTGTGCTTTAATCAGAGTGTGTTGGTTCCCCAGGGACGGTGTATCAAGCTGTTGTTCAAAAAGAGGCGGTGGCTGTACCACACGCAATGGAGGAGGTGTGTGCATGTCTGCACGCTCCTTAGAGTCAGGGACAGTGCAAAGTGATGGGCAGAGCCACTCATGGTTTGGGTTAATTGGCAACTACACATTGGGAAAGGGAGAAAATTGGCAAATTTGCTTTTGCATTTGGCTTTATATTTACGTAACTGCATAATTAACATAAATTTCAGTGGTTGCCTCTGAACAGTAATTGATCATCAATTGCAATCACAGTACTAACACAAACACAATCAGAATGGAATGCATGCGCAAGGCTAAGTTGTTTCATTGTTTTTCTCTAGTGTACATAAAAAATGTACTTGACATGTGAAAAGTTGCTGAAAACACTGGCTGTCATGACCTAATCTGAATTCAAATTGTGAAATGTATGATTATTGCCACAGTTTAGTGACTAAAACATTTTTGTCATGTTCACTGAACCTACAAAAAATAGATGTTTGTGAAATATGCATCAGTGATGGATTGATTGTGACAAATGACGCATCTTTACTCAGCAGTAAATATGTAAAATAATGCAAATTCCTCTTATACAGCAGTTCAGTCGATGTGGTTCTAGCAGAGCAGTAGAGTGAAAACTTTGATTAAATGTGACAAAAGCTGAATAGTCTTTTGTTTTCTAAGTAGGACTAGACCCTGGGTGCCTGTTTGGAATAACATGTTCTTATTCCATGGGAGAAAGAGCTCTTGTTTGTTAATGCAAGAGAACTCTCACGTGATGAAAGTAAATCCATTTTTTCTTTCCCAACAAAACGTCTGACTTGCCTGGGAAAAGCTGCCTTTGATTTCCCTCCTCATATCTTTGTTATGGTTACAAATATGATCATGCCAGATGTAGCAGTCATGTTGTGCTTCAATTGCGGCCAAAAATGTTTGATAATTTTTGACTCTTAACAGCAAAATGCACACCAGGGCCAGGAGGTCATCTCAGGCAAGAAAACATGTAGAAAATGTGGTTCTGATTGTTTCTGTATTTGCACAAATTAATTTGATTTTACACACACACACACACACACACAAGTTTTTTAGGTCAAATCTTTGGAATTTTTGCTTACATGGGTGCAACTGGGACTCATATGGGAAGTGAAAAGCCTGCAACACAGCTCACACGCTGTCTCAGCACACCATGTTCCAGACAGACACAGTGGGTCATGCCCTGTGAGTAAGTGTAAAGTCCCGGGCTAAATAGCTGATGACTCCTTCTCCCCTCCAGCCCTCCCTTAGTCTAGTCACCCTCTGCCTGCCTTTGATAGATCTCAATATGTGAGTGTTAATGAGTGGAATTAGCAGGTAGGGCCTGTGGTATGTTACATTATGAGTTAATTGTCAGCCATTTTTAGATTGGTGGTGTTCTTGCTTGTTGTTGATGATGTCTGGGTGACAGTCTTGAGCAGGAATGCTGTGAAAAAGAAACAAGTGAGAGTAATTAAGGCAAACTTGCTTCAAGGCAATGATCCGAGATGTTGGCAGCCATGTTTTATCTGTAGTAATGAGGCTGTAAAGGTCAAGATGAACTCAATCAGCTTTCAGCTCTGACATTATTGATTAGTGCTGGTGAAAGAGCAGAAGAAATGTTGGATGACTGCTTGGTATTTTGTTGCTACTCTGTGCCAAAAGGATGTCCCATCTTGGATTTATTTTGATCCCGTTCCCTTCAGCCTGGCCCTGCGTAACTGACGTGGGCCTTTGCCAAACCTGTCTCATGTCTCCCATCTTGTGTGAGGGCTTCTTCTCTCAGTGAACCATGTTCCTAATCTCTACAATAACTTTTCAGCATCTTAGAAGACTGTAAATTACACTAAAAGCCCCAACTGAAAACAGTGATGGCATGTCTCTTTGTTGCTTAAGTGGATTTATGAGATTTTCACTAAAGATGTTTTTTTGTTGTTTTCTAAAAGAATTTACCAGGACGTAATGTAGAACGTTTGTCCTGTGACCTAAAACAAAAGTCGTACTGAGATTTTTATTTGTTCTGGGAGTACAATGTAACTCAGAACATATTGACAACTTTCTCAATAGACTATTTTCACACGTATCATGCCTTCCAATGTTGTGAAAAGAGGAGTTAGGACCTTTCGACGGACCCCATCAACCTCTAGTGCCTGTCCGTGTCTGTTGATGACTGGCTAGTGAGCTCACAAGTGCCCTGCAGGCGCAGTCCAAAGCATGAGATGCAATTTACTTAATCTCTATACAAGCACCGCGGCCTATCAGGGCCTGTCATTGTCTTCATCTCCCCATAATGTGCTCCAGAGTGTGTGGCAAAGAGCGAGGGAGGAAAATGAGAAGCAGAAGGTCCATTAAATCTCACACACCAAAATAAATCACATACAGTACTTTAAATACACAGCGTGGTTGCTTAGAGTTGAGGCCGGCTCTTGGCTAAATCAGCTGTAGGAGCAGTCTGGTCCAATCAACAAGCTTTGATTTTGAATGAGACAGCAGGTCAAGCCTGAGCCAGGTCTCTGATGTGACGAGGGTGAAGACAGTGAGTATGCCTTGTTTGGAGGTTCTAATAATCCAGCCTGCAATCAGTACTGAACAAAAAAGCTTTTGTTATGCTCGCCTCCAGCTTGTAGTCTCAGTCCACTGACATCTCCTCCATCCAAGTATTGGTCTACATTATTCTTTTTTTTTGGTGGTGGATGGGGTTGTGGTTCATTGAGAGAGATGAACCAGAAGGGGAATTCATAATTTTCTCTTGATCATAGATAATCTACGCTATATTGAGGCTGGCCAAGTGGGCATATCACAGGTCCAGGTCAGAGGTGCATTGATTAGTGACCACATGGGACAAGGGCAGAATTTGAATAGCATGAAAACCTGCAGTCGCTTATTAAAAAAAAAACAAAAAAACTGCCTGTAGTTTGAGAGTGTTAAGCTGTTTGTAGAAATATGACAAGATAGTTGGTATTCTCTCATGGAAATGTTTGGAAGTGGGAGTGGGAGAGAGATGGAGTGCATATGAGAAAAGGTGCTGTGAGACACATCTGGGGTTGCTCTTTTAGTGGCTGGATGATTAGTTGGGGTGGACCAAGAGAGAATAGTTTTGCTCTTACACACACACACACACACACACACACACACACACACACGTAAACAATATCCAAGTATCCAAGTCATTGTACTGGCCTTGTTTTGGCTCTGCTTTGGTTTGCTTGACCTAACTAAAACACAGCTCAACATGTTTTTCAGCTCCGTTTCCTCACATCTGTTGTGCACCATTTCAGTGTGACTTGAAAATCAGCGTCTTCAGTGCCTTTAATCAACAAATACTAACAAATCATGCACTCCCAGTGTGAAGATCTTCAGCTAAACTTTCTTTACCAATTCAGCTCATAGTGTTAAACACTGTAAATGGTTTGGACTTGAATATATGGTTACAGAGTCAAGATCAAGAAGTCTATATTACACCAAAAGTAGGATCCTTCCATGGTTTCTCTGTCCTATATATATATATATAGTGCAGACCGTATAGGGTGAAGAAGATGTAAATGTTACACATTGCAAACATTCCTCATTCTGAACATAGTACAAGGGTCAAGGCTTAAATAAGCACACAACCTCTACATTCTGTGTACGTTCTTTAGATGATGAAAAAAATGTTAATTTTTTAAGTGGCATTGTGTATGTTAGGAATGTTAAATATTTTGCACTCCACTCTGGCATCCTCACTGCTAGAGCATTTGATCATGTAGCTGCAATTCTCTCATCCCTGCACTGGCTGACTCATATTATGTACTGACCACAAAATACTTCTCCTGACATTTAAACCGCTGAACGGTTTGACCCTTCGGTATCTCAGTGAACTACCTCAGTCATATAACCCTACATGTACACTCTGCTCCAAAATAATGAACTGCTGACAGTTTCTCAAATTAGACAAACTACAGCAGGATGTCTTGCGTTCTCTGAAGCTGTGGAGTAAACTCCCTGTCTTTAAGATTCAGACACGCTCTGTATTAACAACTGGACTTAAAGTCTGCTGGTTTATACAAGCATTTTGCTAACATCTGTCCAGAGCTCTCCAAACAGAACTCTGTCTCTCTCTCCGTCAGTCCGGCCAGCTGTCTGTGTCTGTCTGTCTGGCCATCTCTGTTTGTTCATCCATCCATCCATTTGGCCGTCTGTCCATCCATCCATCCATCCATCCATCCATCCATGAGCTGCTTGATCAGAATCAATACAGTGGAAGTGTCTTCTTTCAAGATCTATCTGTCTGTCTGTTTGTCTGTCACTGTGTCTCTATCTATCTATCTATCTATCTATCTATCTATCTACAAACCGGATTCCAAAAAAGTTGGGACACTAAACAAATTGTGAATAAAAACTGAATGCA
>BRDA01026327.1:0-23864 GCA_036984385.1 Crenuchus spilurus
AAAACCCATCCTAAAAATTTTAATATCATGGAAAAGTTGATTAATTTCCATAATTTCATTCAAAAAGTTAAAATTTCATAGATTATAGATTCAGGGCCCACAATTTAAATGATTTGATTTGTTTATTTTCACATAATTTGGGCTTCTAGCTCATAAAACCCATGAAAACAGGATTTAAAAAATTTAGAATACTGTGGAGAAATCAGCCCAAACTACTTCTCAGTTTTTGCAGAAAAATATAAATTAGGATCACATCAAATCAATCAAAATATGGTACTTTCAAAACGGTATGTCAATCTTCAATACTTGGTTTGGTGCGACGTGGCATTGAGGCAATCAGCCTGTGGCATTGACTGGGACATATGGAAGCCCAGATTTCCTTGATGCTTGCTGTCAGCTCTTCTTTGTTGTTGGGTCTGGTGGCCCTCATTTTCCTCTTGAGAATACCACATAGGTTCTCAATGGGGTTTAGGTCCGGCAAGTTGGCTGGCCATTCAAGCACTGTGATGGCATGGGCATCAAACCAGGCTTTAGTGCTTCTGGCGGCATGGGCATGTGCCAGGTCCTGCTGGAATATGAAATCTGCATCTCCATACAGATCCTCAGCAGAAGGAATCATGAAGTCCTCTTAAACATTCTGGTAGACCGTTGCAGTGACCTTGGATTTAAGAAAGCAGAAGTGGCTTGACCCACAGTCATCTCTTTTGCTGGTGCATCTTCTCCTGCCACATTTTGTCTTTCCACTAGACTTTCCATTGATATGCTTGGACACAGCATTCTGTGAACAACCAGCCACCTTAGCTATGAACATTTTTGGCTCCCCCATCCTATGGAGGGTGGCAATGATGGTCTTCTGGCCAGTTGTTATGTCTGCAGTCTTCTCTACAATAAACTGAACTGAAACAATTGAACAAAACTGAAGCATTTTAATGACACCTGGGGAAACCTGCAGGTGCTTTGAGTTTAGAAGATGATTAGTGTGTCACACTCAGTTTAAAACATTTATGTTCTGCAAAATTTGGGCTGATTTATCCACAGTATTCAAATTTTTTGAAATCCTGTTTTTGTGGGTTTTATGAGCTGGAAGCCCAAATTATGTGAAAATAAACAAATACTTGAAATCATTTAAATTGTGGGCTCTGAATCTATAATCTATGAAAGTTTAACTATGACTGCATCCAGAAAAATACCATGCTACCACCATCATACTAGTGTCCAAAAAACATGGTCCATTTATTCTATTGGTACATTTATTGGTTTTACAGAACAATGTTTTGGACACTAGTGCATTGGTAGTATCATATCAGGGGTGATACTAGGATCAGAGCTTTAGGGATGCTGAGAGACCAGCCCTTCCCAAAACTCTTTTTTTTTCATATCATCTTTGTTTTGTTTAATTTTGGACTATAATTCCCATACTTGTGAAGGAAGAACATTTTAAAACAAGGTGCAAACAGAACTGATAACTCTTGTGAATCTACATAAAGTACATGCAGTGTTATGCAGCCTGAAGAAAAAATCTGTAATTCAAAGCAGTAAATTTGTAAGTATGTGTTATTAGATTACAAATCATAAAAAAAACATTTTCTACTCATTTGAAGGTTTTTTTTTGACAAAATCATTAACATTGTGTGTTTATTTCATTCAGCTGCTGTATAAAAACCCAAGACATAAAGATGCAGGTGGAACATATACAATAGATTTTGAAGAGGTCGAGCCTCTAAGTCTACTGGGATCTAAACGGATGTATTTTAAAAATAATAAGTAGTTTCAGTTCTACACAGGGCCTGTAAAGATGACTTGAATGTTCTGTATAGCTATATATATAGACAAACATGATGGCATGGGAAGTATAAATGGGGAATTATGGGGTTTAATTGGTGATGATAAATCAGCCGGAGCAGAGCTGAGAGCTGACAGCACAGCAGGTGGGGCTCTGCTGCAGAATCTTCTGCTGAGTAGACCTCATGCTGAGCACACCTACCTTCTATACATTGGGTCTGTATGGCTCTCTAGATCACAGCCATAACTAATGTATAATCATGACTGTAAATATGAAGACCTAGAGATCCACAAACACAAACCATTCTATATCATATACATTAATATTCAACCCCAATTACAACAATTTGGGATGCTGTGCAAAATGTAAATAAAACAAAGAAAGCAATGATTTGCAAATATCATAGACCCTCAGTGCCACTGCAGTCTGGGTATGATGCCATACTGGAAACACCATACCTTGAACAGACCTAGCAGTTGGCTTTTGTCAATTGCCTTGAGCCATGCACTTAGTTGAGTTTTGGTGTCTTTGAGGATACTTACATCCTTCAGGGAGCTGTCATAATTTTTACTAAGACATTGGATCCTTTGATCTTGAATTACAGGGATTTCTGACCCTTGAATGCTGAAGTTGTTTCTTGTCAGTTTTCCTTTTAGGATACCGAGGCTCCTGGATTTCTCAGGTTTGAATTGCATACGTGCCCATGTTGCCACCTTTTCCAGTGCACTTAGGATCCACTGTATTCAATGGATTGATGGGGTCATCACAATCATGTCATCTATAAATGCTCGGCAGGCTGGATATCTTGTGCCATCTTCTGCTTTAGGGCCTCTACATTGACCCCCTCCTGCTTCTAGCAGTAGATTCATTCCTGCTACAAACAGGACTATGGAAATAGTACATCCCGCCATGATGCCCTTTTTCGAGTCTTTGCCATTTGGTGGTAAGTAGTACTGATAAAAAGCAGCTGGAGAAGCAATTTGTAACTAAGTCACATGACTGGGTATAAAAAGTGAATTTTAGAGAGGCAGAGTCTTTCAGAAGCAGATGAGCAAAAGTTCACCAATTTGCCAGAAACTCTCTAAAATTGTGAAGACTTTGAATATCCCATCATCTGCAGTACTTAATATCAGCAAAATATTCAGAGAAACTGGAGAAATTCCTCTGCACAAGGGACAAGGCCAACAGTCAGTATTGAATGTGTCATGCCCCTCACTTCATTCTACCCATCTCTCTCTCACTCTCTTTCTCCTTTCTCTTGTAATGGTGTAGAATCTATCTGGGTAATGTGTGATGTTTTGTATTTAAAATTAAGCAATAGTGTGTTCTTTCATTATTAATTTTCAGTGTTTTTTAATAGAGCGACTTTGATGTCATTAGAGGGAGTTTTTCTAATCAGTAACATTGTTTAGTGGCCTGATGACTAATGTTACTAGCACACTGAAGCCATTTAACGAGACATATTATGCTTAATTGTAGGTGAGACCAACAAATAACCTGCACCTATACTTGTGCTGTCCATGTTATACATCACGTGATATGGATGCTCAATACAAAGTTTAGGTAGATCATGACAGATAAAAAGCGAATCTGAGTTATGAACTATTACTTAAACTGTATTTTTGTGTGCATGTAATGTGATGAAACTCAAAACATCAACTCATTTGTTTTATTTTTACAGGATATAATAGAGGCAGCATTGTTCCATATGCAGATTATGTTGAGCTTAGTCAGAACAGACAGTGACTGACAGATTAAAAGGGCATTTCTGAATAATGAATTGTTGCTAAGATTAAACTGAATATAATTTGACATCAACTGTGGAGAAGAAAATACAAAAATACTCTGCAAGTACTTTGAAAATAGACATTTTGCTTCCTGACTCTGAAAGTGATCATGTTTATTGTGCAACCAACATAACACTATAGGCAATATAGTCTAATGTGTGGAATGTAGTCGACTTCCAGTAGATTTAATGCAGTATGACTCCTGTCCTGCCTCCTCTATGCCCTGCCTTTCCCATAATACAATTTCTGCCAGCGTCAATATATACACGCACAGCTCTTTGTCTTACTGTTCATTATTCACTGGCATCAGTTCACATTTCTCCTGGCTGGAATACTGGAGAACAGGACAAGGTTTCAGCAGGAGAGAACAGAAGGAAGCACGGGCAGCAAGTGCAGCTGCACCATCATATCTTGTAATCTTATATGGTATGACACATAAACAGCTGGCCAGTCGAATGTTGTTGCTTATCTGCTGCTTAAAATGGTCACCTGCCTTTGTATTATGAGGTTCCCCAAGAAGCTTTCTTAGCAGCTTTTCGAGAACTATGCATATAAATATGCTCTCAGAGTGAGACATTTTAGAAATCTTGAAACTTGACCATTTATTATTAACTGCATGAACTAAACTCTCATTTGGATATAAAATATAAAGTGTACTGAAGAAAAACTTGAACTAAAACTTGATCTCACTCTTCACCCGTGCCCCCCTGCAATTCTAATGCTCCCCACTGGGAGGCTCTCACCACACTGATCTAGTCCAGGTCATCAACTCTAGACATTTAATCCATATTCCAGTTTTGGATTGTCTAGTGACTGGTAGCTATGTTCTGTTATGTCACACAGGCATTCACACTGTGGGAAGGGCAATCACAGGAGATCTGGGACAACACATGGTTGTTAATGTGAACACAATGTGGATAAAATGAAGCTTTATACGACTACTTACAACAAAATGCACAAGTGAGGTTCATTTTTTGTCCACTTGGTAGCAGCGTTGACAGGTCCTGCTATTGCCCTTGCTACTTTTACAGATGTGTAAATATACATTTTTATATCAAATTTATAGGATAATATCTCTGTTTGTACTTGGCTTATCATGATAAAACTAAAATGAGCACAGAGATTCAAGCCAGCTGTTTCAAAGCAACATGGAGGCAATGTTCCACACCACTTGTTTTTATGCTGTGGTGTATTGAACAAGCCAAATGATTTGACCAGTTTTTCTTAGAGGGTTAAATCTTGAGGCAATGCATGGTGCATTGTAGTTAGCTTGGAATCAAACTGTTTGTTGAACACTTGTCATAGAACAATACATATTGGCTTGACATGACCAACAGAGCAGGTTCTTCTCTGAATGCCTGCAGGTCAACAGTTATGCTGTTGTGCTCCTTTAACTGTAAGATGTTAAAGCTCTGAAACTGGTATAATCCCTGTAATGCAGTGGTTGCATGCACTGGCAGAGGGTGCTGCTGGTGTGTGGAAGCCCCTCAGCCCCTCTGGCTTAGAGTAGCAGCACAGTCAGTCTAGCATGAGTGATGATTCTGGCATGGGGAGCAAAATCTAATCCCATTGATCAGCAACAGGGCAGAAACAAACACGCACAGCTGAATTCTGCAGGGGTCCCATTTCTTCCTCCACAACACTAACACTGCCCCCCACACAGTCTCCTCACAGGACAGGCTGACCTTTTCATGTAATTGTTCCATCAGTGAGAGATGATGTAAAATCGGGCCCTGTTAAATACCCTGTTTGTGTTTGCATCCTGATATTAATAAACAGCAAGCACATGGTTATGGATGTTTTCAAATTTTATGTTGTCAGGGATGCTGTTAAAAGGTGTGAAGGGCTGCGATTTACAGAGATTTTAACACAACAGTGCAATTAAAAATCAACTATAACAACCTGCCTTGAGAAGCTTGTTGCTTTTATTGAATGGCTACAGCATGCAATATAATCAAATGCACAGTGCAGCTGAATATTAGTCCTTTGGTGTCTTTTTAGTATTTTTTAAACACTTTTTTACTTTATATAACACACTACAATGTTTACTATGCCAATGACTAGTATTTTCATTCATCACCTATATGACCTGACATTTTTTTAGCTTGACATACTGTACCAACATACTGAACCCCAAAACACAGAAAAATATAAAATGGATTTTAAAAGTTTTTAATTAAAAAAACACAAACATGCACAATGAAGCATTTACCATATTGTAAATGTTAATAAAGGCTGTAAATGTGAAAATATAATAGTAAAATTAAAAATAATCGGGTGATGACTTATGGTGGTGTTTTTGAGGTGAATTCTGAGTGCGAGAGCATAAAAAGATTTGCAAGCATGTGGGAAACATTTTAGTGCACACGCACCCTCCACTAAATGGAAGAAGAGTAAGTGTGTGTGAGAGCAGGATATATTTGTAATGTTTCATTAACTTTTTTATAAAGGGATATTATATACACTGTATACATTATATATGTATTGGGCAGAACTAGTCTTGCCCTCTCAAACTGTTCTGATTTCTCATGTGGCCCTTTGGGAAATTAATTGCCCACCCCTGATTTACAACAACCTTTAACTGTAGGAACAGTCTGGAAGGCATTTTGGAAGCCATCTATGTAGCAGTTGGAATAGTGTAGTGGGTAACATCACTAAACCTCATGTGGCAGACTGGGGTTTGTTCCCTGGTTTGGGCAATCACACAGCACTATACCAGTAAGCCCCAGGGCAAGACTCCTAACTCTTCATTCACCTACAAATGTAACATTATTGTAACATGATCATTAAAGCCATGCAGAACTGGACCAGTGGTGCTTGAGGTAGCCCAGATTTCTTGAGTTGGCAAGAAATACATGCACTGCTGGGCCTTCTTCCTCACTGCAGTGTTGTGTCTGTCCCATTTGAGATGTTGTGGAATGGTGATGCCCAGGAAGACTACAGTGCTGACTTGTACTTCCAGTGAAGTGGATTTTATTCTGAAATCAATGGTCATCTCTACACTCTTAAAAAAGTGTTCCTTATGGGTTCTTTAGCAAAAAAAATGGTTTGATATAGAACCTTGAACACTCAAAAAACCTATTTCATGGATTGAGTTCTTCAGATTGATGAGGAATGTGTTTCTATTCAGAACATTTTTGAAAGTGGTTCTATATAGCCCCCAAAAGGGTTCTGCTGTTGTTACAATTTTAAGCTCATAATAATAGAGGAATCTTATTTGGGGCTATATAGAATAATTTTCAGAAGGTTTCTATATAGACCCATCTACATGACATTCCTCATCAACCTGAAGAACTCTTTCACCATGCAATGAACCCTGGGGTTCTTTGAGTTCTATAAAAACCCCTGAAGAACCATCTCTTTTAAGAGTGCAGAGTTTTTTTGTGTGGTTATGTAATGTACATACTATAGGTAAAACAATGATTAATAACTACTTTGAAGAGTAAAAGCTTCATCCCTAAAAGTCTCTGATCTCTATTTATATGCTAGTTTGAAATGATGGATAATTAGAGATGAGGTTTGGCTTCCTATTAAAGCCACTTCAATTCTTTGTTTACATAACCAAGCTAATCTAACATTGTCTGCTTATTTATGTATACATACACATCAATACACCCCCCCCCCTTCAGACCTGGTACCCATCTACTTCAGTGTAGAGGCACAAATGTGCTATATATAGATCAAATTATCACCACTCAATATGCTATCAAAAGATACAAACTGTGCTCTTTACCTTCACATGGGTCTCAGAAGGCTGAGGAAGCATCAAAATGATAGCTTTCGTTGAAGCCCAGGTGATTCTTTTTTTCAAAGAAGAGCATGTAATTTGTTTTGTAGGATGCAGGAAGAGATCAAATTGGCCTGCCAAAGAATTTCTCGCTATTTCTTTCCTCTTTTGTCCTTGTAGTTTTCATGAGTTTTACCCTTGGTTGGGTTTGGCAGCTCTCTTAGAGCACATTTATTTACTTGGAGAAGAAAATGATGTACACACTGTAAATAATTCAGCCAGGCTCATATTTTTTTCAACTCGTAAACAAGACACGAGCAGTGTGGAGCACTGAGGTGGAAAAGAGGTATGCTAGACCATCTCCTATAGTACTCCATCAAACTGGCCAACATGCTGACCATCAGTGTGTCTCAATCTTTATTCATATTTTATTGACCCTCTTATAAATACACTGATTAGTTATTTCATTACAAAACACCTCCTTGTATATACAATCATTGTTCATTTTAGCTCCACTGAGCATACAGGTGCACTTTATAGTTCTACAGTTTCAGACTGTAGTCCATCTGTTTCTCTGTGTACTTTATTAACCTCCTTTCACATGTTCTTCAATGATCAGGACCCACACAGTGCAGACATTATGTGTGTGGATCATTTTCATACTGCAGTGACACTGATGTGGAGGTGATATGTTAGTGTTGTGATGATATGAGTGGATTGAAGATTACACACACTTATCTTGCTGGTCCTTGTAGATGTAAAGTCAGAGACACTAGACAGCTTGTGTTGGTCCTCTAGTTCTTCATTGGTGGTCACAGGACGCTGGTTGCCTGGTTGGTGGGCTATTCACAGTCCAGTAGTGACAGTGAGATGTTTAAAATCAGCAGCAGCTCTGATGTGTCTGATACCAGCACAACACACACTAACACACCACCACCACATCAGTGTCACTGCTGACAATGATCCAGCACCCAAATAATACCTACCCTTCTTGTGAGGGTCCTGACCATTGATGAACAGGATGAAAGGGGTCTAGCAAATAATGCAGAGGAACAGATGGACTACAGTGTGTAATTGTAGACTACAAAATGGGGAGTGGACTTAAAAACTTATTTATTTAAATTTTTTTAAAGTTTGGAAAATTTACCATGATATACGCAGTTTTGCCTGCCTATAAGCTTAGCTAATTAGGACCTGCCAGATGTTCTTAGCAGCTTCTTGTGAGGTAGTTGACCTTTTTTCTCTTGCTATGGGTCCACTGGTTGCTACAGTAATGCCTGCAGTGAAGGACGTGATCATTAGTGTGCAAGCTGAGGCTCCGCATCTTCATCTTTATCAGAAATCTATACACATTAGGCTCATAATTCTCATCATTTGGCCCCTGAGTAATTCTCATAATAGATGCCCTCAGCTGACCGTGATATGCAAAGCAGAAATGTTCTTAGGCACACAAGTGTATTGCTATTAAAAAACGAGGTCAAGAGGCTTCTCATTTGCTTTGCCGTTGCTATGTTTCAAATGTTGATAGCACATGCCTGATTTCTCTTTGAAGTGAATTTCTGCACTGACAGGAAAATGTGTAGTCCTCTGATGTGCAGTAAACACCACTGAGACATTTCAGACCTTTCACTTTTTATGATACGGATGTAAAAAAGCACACACCTGCCATTAAGGGGAATACAGACCAAATGATAGATTTCAAAGCTACTTTTAGACTGCTATTTCAGTGCAACCTCTTTTGACTCCACTTCTCATTGTATGTTGTACTGTGAAAAGCCAGCAGACTGCTTTTGATTTGTTTTTGGATGTAACCCTTTGGGTTCTAAGGACATTTTCTTCATTTTTGCACATCTTCTTAAATTTGTCTTGTGCATCCATCTATCCATTATCTTCCTTATCATGGTTGTGGTGAGTCCCCTACTCCTTCACCTGGCTCAGGGCAGCACTTAGCTAAGCCCAGGACAAGGCATCAATCCAACGCTAGGTGCACTCATACCAGAACAATTTAGAGTAGCCAAATCACCTGACTTGAATGTTTTTGAACTGTGGGAGGAAAACAGAAATCCTTGGAGGAAACCCACACAGATATGATTAGAGCATGGATTGTGTATCCATATTGAAAAATATATATATCTTTTTAGATTAAGTTTCTACTGTTCTTCAACATATGTTGGCCTTTAGATTCTCTAGACCATGTCACTTTCTTCCTGTTATGAAAGTACATTGTTTTACAGATGTGTGCCCTTAATGACAGCAAAGAAAACAATGGCTGTTTTACATACAGTCTGTGCCTGTCTTACATGTAGTCTGTGCCTGTTTTAACTAGTCTGGTCTCACATTCACTTTCAATCTTGATCCCCATAAGCAATGGTACTTAAACCCTGAAGAATATGTGTTGGAATGGATTGGTGACATACTCAAGCTATGCTTCGAATAAACTCTCAAATCTGAAGATCTAGTGTCCTGACTATTCCTGACTCTCCATCGCTTGTACCTTTGCTCATATGGATGAATTGTTTTGTTGTTAGAATAGGTTTAACAAAGGGTTCACATTATTGTAGATTCAATAATAATCTCCAAACTGTGTTTTTCAATCTGCATAAAGAGAGAATTTCAATCAGAATGTGATTCTCTTGCTTAAACACTGGCCAAGACAGACTCGATTTCCAGGCATCAATACTGAACAAACTCAGCGTCAAGGTCATCAGTCCTCCCAAGTGGGGAAGGGAAAGGAGTTTTAAATTCAAGACATCTTTTTCAATTGGCAGACATGTGGCAAAGTGGGACTTAGCTGTCTTTTTCCTTTACAAACCAATCAGACTGACTCTCCTCAGGTCCGCTGTGAATGAATTCAGTCAATTAAAGACATAATGAGGCTACTGTTACATACAAGTAGAGTTAGGGAAACCAGATGTCCCCTATTTTCTGGAGAATCTTGCATTTCAGCTTCTTATTAGGTGTTCTGACTTGTTACTTATCTGCTGTTTCAGATGGGGAACATTAGAGAAAGAGCACAATGAAGATGAAATCTGGCCTTCTTAGATTGTGAGCAGATAAGATACAACATTACTGCCAACACTACATGCCAACACATACTTTTACTACTTTTGTTATGAATAAATGTTACACTTCTATAACACCTTTCTAATACTCAAGGACACTTTACGATCAACACAAATCATTTTACACTCGTACAACTCAACCACACATACCGGCGACCTGAAGCGACCACCCAACTGAAGGATTGCATTGAGCACTAACCATATCTGGGCATTTATACATTCGTACACACACAATTCACCTGATCTCCATGTTTTTGGACTGTGGGTGGTAACCCACACAGACACAGGAAGAACATGGAAACTCCACTCAAGATGGGGACTTGAACCCAACACCCCGTTGCTAAGAGGTGAACCTGCTAACCACCAAGCCACAGTATTATAGCTGTTTAGAGACTATGATAAAATCCACAAATTCTGCTGCTCCAGATACTCAATCTCCTATTGAAGTCACCACATTTTAGCTCAGTTTTGGTGTGTTGTACAAGCTTAGTAGAAGCTTACTGTATGTACATTACAAGCAATACTATTAAGTGATAGTATAAGAAGTAATACTATTCCTAGTGGTTATAGAGCAAATATTTCCAATTGTAACTGCCACAGTATCATGACAGATAGTGGGGATGTGGTAAAAGTAACCAACCCTACTCAGTTTTTCTTTTAATATTCTCAACTTCTATTCTCAAGTTCTTCAGCTGGAGTCTGGATGAGATAACAAGACTTTAAAAAGCAGTGATTGAGAGACGGATATTTCATCTATGCTTATGAAGATCTCAATCAAAGCAGAATTAGTCTTTGGAACGAATTTCCCATTAGAACTACACCGTCTGGCTGTGCTTTCGCCTCTCACAGATGTGCCAAGTCTTCCTCGTCTTGGTTTGCTTGCTTGCAGTAATGGTATCACATCTGTAGCTCGGCAAGGCAGGCCATTGTGTTCAGCTGACAGAGCACAGAACGGCAAAAACATGCTCCAAAAAGTGATGCACACATCAAACATGGCATGCATAATGCAAGACACAATGTAGAGCGACACACAAAGTCTCAAAGAGTGCACTAAGCCCCTTCAGTAAACAATCTTCTTTAATGGCGAGTGGAGCTGGCTGCCTGCTTTGAGCAGATTGTACATGTTCAGGAATGGAACGGGGAGCTTACAGGCTTCTACACTGCTGAAGACTCCACAAAACAGTCTGCAGCCTGGCTGACGAGAAAGTTTATAATCCCTGCTTTTTCTGAAGCTAAGAGAAACACCCACTCTTCTGTTCTGTAAACAGAGATTACGTACAGATAGTCTGTCTTGATCCTGAAGAAGAATGTGGAGATATAAAGCATGAATGCCAGCTTTTCTTCTCTGAATGAATAAATTCAAACAATACACCAGAGAAATTGTATTATTTTACACTTTTGATGCTACCAGAACTACCAGGCATACTCACTGATTTTAGTGGAAAGTGGCTTAGTGGCTGTTTTCAAACATTATTCAAATAAATTCAGCTCCTCCCTCTGTCCAAACAACAAATCCTCCCTTCAGGGGTTCCTTCAGATCCTCACCCCAAATAAACCCAGCCCCTATGTACAGTGGTTCCTCCAAAATCACATCCTAAATGATCTAAACCCTCCCCTCAGCGGTTATCTAAACTGCAGCTCTAAACAGTACAGTCCTATCACTTCATTTTCTTTTCAAAGCTCATACTCTGCTGTCACTTGCATCAGTGGTTCCTCCAAAATCCCTTCCCCAAATAATACACCTCCTTCCTTCAGTATACACTCCAAAGCCCTGTACCCTAAAAATACACAGCTCCTCCCTTTAGAGGTTCATCCCATATCCCACCCCTAAACAATACACATCCAAAAAAATTAGCTTATCCACTTAATTCTGGTCAGGGTCACAGTGAGCCCCTACCCCTTTACTGGCCAGGGTATTACACTATCTTAGCTACACCCAGGACAGGGCACCATTCCATTGCTGGACACACACCTAAGAACAGTTTAGAGTAACCAAATAATTTCCATGTTTTTGGAAACCTACACAGACATGGGAGAACATGGAAACTCCACCCAGATGGAGACTTGAACCCAAGACCTGAATGTGCTAAGCACCAAGACACTGTGCCACTCAATAGATGGCCTGGCCTGACTGAAAATAAATGCATGGAGGTGTTGCCAAGATGACCTCTAACTGAATATACGTGTCTATAAGGACAGATTCAGCTGCCAAGAAAATAACACATAAGAAAGGACTTAACTGGGACATGCTCACACTTAATTGCTTGAGTCTTACGGTTAATGCATCGCCCCACCTCTCTTCTCTCTCTTATTGCTCCTCCTGAAATGTCAACTGGCTCACAACAGCTTTAAACAGATGAAGCCTGGCAGGTGGCTGTGCCCTTACATCTAAACTGTGATGATGGAAATAGATAAGTGCTAGATTCAGGTGAGATGGAGGGTGATTAGATATTTATGGAAAACTGCATCTGCATAATGCAAGCAATGATGGCCACAATGATAGATGTGCCAACACTGCATAATGTTATGAATGCATGACTATGGGTGTGTCGTGAAAGACACAGAAAGTGTTCAATATACAACCCAAATCAACAAATAACTGTTTATTTTTGTTTTATTGCAGACAATATGAACCCAAGCTATTCTTTGTTTTGTCTGCTCAACTACATTTAATTTAATATTAATGGTGTCAATCAATAATTATGACAATTACCATAGCAGGCTGTGATTAATGATAATTATTAGTGAAGATTAAATACTGTTTTCTTGTGTTGTGGTGAAAATAAGATAAATCCATATTTGGTGCTGGAACAAAAGACACACCACCACCATCACATAATTGCTACTGCAGTGTTGAGAAAGATCCACTACCCAAATAATGCCTGCTCTGTGATGGTCCTGATAATTGAAGAACAGGTGAAAGGATGATCATAAAGTATACAGAGAGACAGATGACTACAGTCTGCAATTGTAAAACTACAAAGTGCTCAGTGGAGCTAGAATGGATCAAGAGTGGCAATACAACCCAATGAGTATGCTTGGGAGTTATGTTTCATAACAGAATAAAAGCACTAAATTACCCACGATGCAACACAAATCTTCCCAAAGGCTCTAGAAGGTCATTTCTTTCTGTTTTTTTCTTTTTCTTTTACATGGAACACTGGACATATGTAAATATTTAATCTTTTGACCACTTGTAACTACATGACTTTGTAAAAGTACATGTTAGAGCAGTAAAATAAAGACATTGATTAACTTATTAAACATTTATGTTAGCACAGGCTTTATTTGTACTAGTAAATATGTTACAACATGAGCAGTGTTATAAGCAGCATAACAGTAAATGTTTTACAAGCCTGTGTTCAGCACAAACAGATGATGGAGTTTTATGTTGAGCTATTTCATGTGTATATGTGAGAAAATTAAAAGGAAATGTGCTTAATTAGACAAATGAATAAACTCTCCTGAAGTTAATTGTGCCCTTCCAATGAAGTTATTTATCAGTTTCATGGGGCAGGCAGTCATTTTAGTTTTTATTTTGTATAACATGTTAATATAAAAAAATAAATGCTTTAGTAAACAGCATTTGAGTAAACAGAAGAGACACATTCGTAAATCACTTTAAATTGAGGACATTAAACAATGTCACAATGTACTTGTATGTTTTTTATAAACATGCACATATAAGGTTTTACATTGGAAGGGCACAGTTTTCACAAAAAAAGTCTTCACAATAGATGGCTTGCTGGCCACTGTCCATTTCAAGGGCATTCAGATTGAACAGCTGCGGGAGTTCAAATATCTTGGCTCACTGGTGATGGAGAAGAAGGTAGCATTGACAGCAGAGATGCATCCCTGAAAAGGCTTCTTGAATCTGGAAGAAGCCCAACATTTCCCTAAAGACAAAGACATTCCTCTTCCACATGCTGATTCTGCATATCAGTCTCTAAGGCTCTGAAACCTCAAACAAGACCTGAACAAGCTTGAGGTGGTCCAAATGCAGTGTCTCTTTCAGATCATTGAAGCCTCCCTACGTGACTGAATTACCAACGTCATCACCCAAGTTCTCTGCCAGCAGCAGCCAACCATTGAAGAGCAAGCTCAGAGAGGAACGCTGAAGTGGTTCATCCCCATCTCCAGAATGAATACAATCAAATACCACATCAAGTCCTGTGGCTGCAACTACCCACGCACTAAAGAAGACATGGGCAAAGCAAATTGAGGCCAGCTTGAAACCTCGGCATCTCGACCTCAATCAAGCCAAGGCCAGTGCCATGGAGCATAAAGCGTGGAAGAACATGGTCAATGGTGTCCAACATCTAGCAGCACCCACAGCAGTGTGTTGGTTGTGAGGACAACCAGATGCCAGCTAGAGGATCGAGATTGGAAGAGCACAGTTCATGTAATTAATTGTTTTTAAAACAGCGTTAATTTGTTGGGTTCTTTAAGCGTTCATGGCTCAACAGTATATAGAACCATTTTTGTTACTAAAGAGCCCTTGAAGAACCATCTCTTTTAAGTGTGTACTTAGTGTTTAACAGGCTTTTAACCAGATGAGCAGTTGCTTACCCAACCCTGTTACCTTGTCTTAACGCATTTGTTTGGCTAAAATTCAAAATGTGCTGCCCTGCCCGCCCCAGTGTTTACCTCTGTACATGTTTCTTTTCTATTTTCATAAATAACAGAATGTCATACGGTGTCAGAAAGCACGTCTGTTTGAAATTGCATGATATCTGAACACAGTTTGATACAAGCGTATGATGATTTTGACCAAACCATTTCTTTAAGTGTCCTTTAGGACGGCTTCAGACCTGCAGTCAGACAGTGGAGGTGGAGCATGATGGTAGATGACTCTGAATGGAGCCAAACCCCACTGCTGCCCACAGTGCTGTGGGAATAATTCAGCAGCGGAGAATGCTAACAGCATCTGCTGAATGAGAATCAATATGGCTGTATGTTCACCTCCTCCAACCTCCTATCCTCCAGTTAAGTTACTGTAATGAACAGTCCAGACAGGAGACCTGAAGGTGCTCTGACGGGGCTAAATGACTGTCTGGAGCCCACAACGTTCCCTCATTTCAGCTCATTACTTCTTGCTTTTATTTCCCAAGGTCTATGCACTGGGCATAGAAAATCTAATCTGCTTTTAGAGATGTTTGCATTACAGTTATGAAGGGCTGGTTTCATGCTGTGCAGTAAATGCCTCCATGTAGTCACAGGCAGCGGGGAACCTCATACATGAAAAGCTTTTTGTTAAAGGAAAACTCCAGAATTCTGAACCTAAAATCTGTGTGACATTTACAGTCACTGATCTAGAATAACTGAAATGTATTTTGCTGTATTCAGATGAGAATTCACCAGAAAGGACAATGATGCTGGACTGATTGTAAGTAAAACTAACTGGAAACTGGAATTATAAGTGATTTCCACTGAAATGTGCAGAAACCTGGCCATCAACCAGCTCAGCTAACAAACAACATTATAAGAATGTTTTTAAAAGGTTCCAGGAAAGTTAGCATGTAAGGTTACACAAATAATGTTCAAGAACATTCTGTAAACATATAGGAGTTTATATATATAGCACATATATAGCAGTTTGCACTAAGATTCTGGAACATTTCTCACAGAATGTTCCCAGTTAGACAAACACTAAGATTGTGGCAACATTTGAGGTAACATTAGCCTGACGTTTTCATTGGTTCGGAATGTCATGACATCACAGCTCATTTGAGTAGGAGAGAGGGTCAAGCTGGAGGGCCTTCTGCACTGACAGTGTAAAGATAAGTCAGGTCATGTTTACTTCATATAATTGATCTAAATAATCAAAATGCATCAATCAGTGACATAATCACCACAGCATCCATCTTCATCCATCAGAACAAAACCCACAAATGAATGAAAATGACTTCTGCATTTAACCTATCTGTGCAGTGAAACACATACACACACACACACACACACACACTAGGGGGCAGTCGGCATACTTGCCCAGAGTGGTGTGCAACCCGACCCATGGCACCCAGGGAGCAGTTGGTGGTTATGTTCTTTGCTCAAGGGCACTTCAGTCATGTCCTGATGGTTCAGGACTGAACCAGAGACCTGTTCCCTAACCTCAGCAAACAGCTGCCGCCCACCCTTCTAGCTTAAGTTAGCTGGAAAACTAGTATTCATTTTATTGTAAGACCAACAGATGTTGCAATGCTATACACTTTCATAGTACTGCACCAACATCAATACATCAGAATAGAACATCAAGACAGGCCATTTTCAGTAACGTGAGTGGCTGTTTACATTCATATAGCCTAATTTAAAAATACATTAAGTCATACATTAATAAATACATTACAATCTTCCACTTCTTCTGTTTGACCACATCCTATGAATTCATACATGTATACTGATCCCTGTGATCGTCTACAGTCTTATACACAGTTTTCTAACCAATTTAATGAGTTTGTCCTCATATCTGTGCATCCTGATGTAATGTAGGCTACAACGTCAACAAAGCCTGCACACTTACTTCAGCAACACTGCAGAACACAGAACGTTGAGTTTCTATCTAATCAGAGTGTGCAACAGGGTCTATATCTTTATATATTTTTAGTGTATGAGACAAGGTCGGCAACACTGCAGAAGACACAAATTTAGTCAAAATGTACAGTATGTTATTTTTGGTCATGCGGCACTTGTCACCTGGACTGTAAATGGACTTGTAGACTCGGCTTGTAACTGAGGTAGACCATCAGAATATAATAAAGCTTGACTTTGTGACTTTCTTGACTTTTGCAGTGACTTTGCTCTTTGGGACTCTATTTGATTCGCTTGATTCTAACCACAGTAACTTGGAACTTGTTTGTGACTAAAGGTTAAGACTTGAGACTTGTTTGTGATTTACACATGTGTGACTTACTCCCAGCTCTGGTGGTTCATTCAAATCCCATGTTTACTTCACATCATTCGGTTTCAGTGAGAGCTTCTCATTTCTGGCACCAGGAGGCAGCGTGAACACTGGCAGGCATAAGTGTTTCAGCAACACAAGTTGACCAAAGTATAACTTTATGCACATTTTGAGAGAAGCAATGTGGCAACTACCAAAAGGAAGAGCATGATTATCTTTATCTCTGCTCTTCTGAAATGTTTTTGACTAGTGATGGAGGAGAAACTACCACACTTTCAAACTCCTTCATTCCTTAATGATGTAAAAGTGTTTCAGAAATGTTCAGGATTTTGGAATGATTAACCTGATGTGCTATTAAAAAAGATGGTTCTTCAAGGGTTCTTTAGTAAAGCAAATGGTTCTACATAGAGCTAGGAACACTCAAAAAACCCTTCTGTGCATAGAGGTTTCTTTCTATAATGAAATGGTTTTTCAGATTGATGAGAAATATACAGATACAGAAAAAGGTTCTAGACAGAACCTTTTTGAAAAAGGTTCTATGCAGCCCCCAAAAGGGTTCTGCTGTATTTATTATATCAAGCATATAATAATAAAGGAACCCTTTTTGGTCCTATATAGATCTATTTTCTACAACACATTCCTCATCAATCTGAAAAACCCTTTCCCATTGGGTTCTTTGAATTTTAATGGTTTTGTATAGAACCATTTCCTTTAGTACAGAACCCTTGAAGAACCATGTCTTTTAAGAGTGTATTATAACAGCCTGACTGCTAGCATTGTAGCTGAGTAACCTTCAGTGTAATGTCATTTCAGGTATTAATGCAGAAAAAATGGCAGTAGATTGAAATTTGTCCTGTGAAGCACTTCAAATATTTACTTATTTAATAATTTATTACTAATAGCAGGGTTTAAGCTCAATGTTTCTTCTGCTAAGTCCATTAATCTGGTATAACTATGACACCTTGAAGGCTGTTATGCCACTTATAACCCAGGTGACACACATTTAGGCATTTTTGTATTTATGTGTGTGAAGAATAAGGAGTAATCTAAAAAGAACACAAATGTGGTAGCTGCTTGTCACAAGGATAAGGTAAGGTAGGGTAGCTTAGTTTGTTTGGTGGTTCTTGTTACAATTCATTGTTTCTGTTATAGAACAGTGATTTATTATTATTATTTTATTTACCAGATTTGCCTCATAGGAGTTGTACACAATTATTACACACTTCTCAGCTAATCAGGAAAGAGTCTTTCTTGTTTCCAGGGTGTAACATCAAATAAACCATACAAATACCAAAAGGTTGTTTTTTAGTATAAAATGGTCCATGCATCCATTCATCCATCCATCTTCTTAATCCTGCTGGGTTGTGGTGAGTCCCCATACCCATTCATTGGGCAATGGTCTTCAGAAATGTGATATTTATTTTTTTAAATGACCCTATTCACCTGTGGGGTCTCAGCTTAAGTGCTGCTGGTAGAGGTCAGTTGATTCTGTGTGGCCAGCAGACAGCATGATGAGGAGTTTAGAAAAAAACATTAAGATTCTCAGACTAAAGCACAGAGTATTGATTGTACACTTAACATACAATTTAAGTCCAATATTTCCACTCGTCTCCTGTAATAACTCAGCCTGCTGTATAATCACTGTCTTCCCATCACTATGAATGCTTTCCTCCCTCCCCGATTAAAACTCATTCTTCATGTGCTCTGAATTCTCTAGAAAACAGCATGATCAACAAAATAATAAACTCTTCACAGACATGATTTTCTGCTGGGATTTGATTTGGAATAGGTTGTGAGAATGTCGTGGAAATGGTTCTCGAATCTGTCTGGTGCTTTCATTGAATTCTTAAGAGGATTTGAGAACCTCAGCCTGACTCCCATTAATGGAAATAATTACAGAATTTATTTGACATTTGGCAACGGCTACTCATCAGAGGCAGGCTGAAGCAGCTGGGAGGGATGAAAATTTGGCACCAGCATTTTGGAGAATCATATTCATCTCTGCAGCTTCAGTGAGACGTAATATAAGCCTCATTCTCCAGCATTAGTAGAGGGTCAAAAACATTTGTAGATTTTCCAGTATTTATGTCAAAAAATAACCATCACCTACACTTCAAAATGAAACCTTAGGGGTTTTTATTGAAATTAAGTACAAAATGACTTGAGTTTTAAGAACGTACTGAGTTACTGATCAAGAAAAGATCAGAATTGTGGTTCTGCAGAATCTGGAGGCCACCGTAAGTACTGACCACTGCTGACCAGGAGAACTGCATAAGCCTTGCTGCTTATGTTCCATCCCAGTTTTCTGTTCATAACTCTGTCAAACTGGCTGCACACTTGAATAACTTCTCCCAGCATCCATTGTGTCATCTACAAACAACCAGCTGTTCTTTTACCATCTAATATCATTCACATGTTAGGAGATAATCAATGTAAACGTTTCATTTGTGAGTGGTATGAATGATGAAAGAAATCTATCATGATTTCCCTCCAAAATGTTTTATCCACCTTTCAATCTGATTAACATATGTCAGTCATTTTTGTTTACCATGTGTTTTGTTGCGCTTGCAGTTACTAACCACCAGTGGGCATGACAAGAGAAAGAAGTTGTTATACGATTCTAACATTAAAACCAATAAATAAAGAAGATAATGACATTAACTGTCCATCATGTATGAAATGGTTAATGTTATGGCTGATCTGTATGAACCGGCCACTTCATTAAGTACACACTCCTTATATCTACACTCACTGTCCATTTTAGCTCCACTGACCACTTTGTAGTACAATTACAGAGTGTAGCCCATGTGTTTCTCTGTATACTTTATTCTTTCACCTGTTTTTCAATGATCAGGACCCCCACAGAGCAGCTATTTTGGATGGTGGATCATTCTCAGCACTGCAGTGGCACTGATGTGATGGTGGTGGTGTGTTAATGCGTGTTGCGCCAGTATGAGAAAATCTGACACAGTTTTTTATTCCAACATCAAACATGAATTTAGTGTTGGCACATCTAAGTCTTTTCTTACATAACAAACTTGAGAAATCATTCACTGTCATTGTTATTTCTGTGGTTTTAGGTAACTAACATCATCATCTTCTGTGTATTTATCAGTTGGTCTGAACATCTGGAGGCCTTCATAATTGCAGGAGAGTGAAAGTTTTATCCTTTAATCTCCATTCAGGAGTTCTCAACTATGACTCTAACCGGTTTAAGCAGGATTAGATGTCTTTTAAAATCTGGAGCAGTGAAATAAGAGACCGTCAGTGGTCTCACATCAGCCATGTGACGGGATTTCACAGATATATACACAACCCACAGCTGTCTGCAGTAATTTCCTGTAGATGTGACACTGCTCTTGACAGTGATCAATGAATATCTGACTCAGTCTGATCTTGTAATCATTTTAATACTGTCTTATTTTGCTGTAAACAATAATATTGGCCTTCATGCTGTGCTAAAGCTCTCGCCAGCATGAATAAACTGCACATTTCAAAGCTCAGCTGTACTGAGTTGGTTCTTCCAACAATTTTCTTCAGAACGTGCAAGCAGACCTGACACACACAGTGATGGAGGGCCTTCATTAGGAGTGCATTAAGATTTCAATGTATAATAACAGCTCAAAATCATGCTGTTTTAGATCCATTAACCATATCCTGGTATTCTACATGCTCTATAGCTTTAACAGAGAAATAATGAAGGAAACCAAAGAAAATAACTTCTGTCATCTCACGTTCTACATTGATGACCACACAAACACATTTAAATCTGCATGTGAAGCTCAGCTAAGCTCCATTAAATTGACAAATGGTTCCACACATTCTTGCTCCACTGTCACCCAAAAAATGCAGGTCGGGATTCACGCTCTTAGCCTTGAACCATCAGCCTTCCTCACATTTCTCCAGAAGACTGAATCTGCAGTCCAGTCAGAATAATTATAGATCACAAACATCTGCTCATATGTTCTAGGAGTCTATGATGCTAAATAATTGACTTTGTAGGCTTTGTTGCATTGTAAGCTAATAAATGCATCAAACATGTTGAAAAGCTTCAAAGTTACAGTTTGAGTGCAGTAATCTTATGCTTTGGTTGGTAGTGTTTGCTTAATTTTATCCCCTTGCTTAGGAGTGCGGTGTGAGGTATGGGCTGGGGGCTTATATTGATCATCCAGACTCTTTATATACACCATGCATGGCTGCGTGCAAGTTTTTCTTGTTTGTGATATACAGGAACCCTAATAGTTATGAAAAGAGTTGTTTCCTAGGTCTGAATAAGATGAATATGAGAAAAGGCCTTAAGGCAAGTCTGTTCACTCAGTAGCCATCTTGGCAACTTATATGAGAGCAAACTCTTCGCTCCACTACCTCATCTCTTTGAATGGCATATGTTCTAACTGGCATATTTTTAACTCTTTCACTTGCTGTGGTACCTGGCAAGCCAACCCAGAAGCAGAGGTGGGCATGCATTAACGACCCTGCCTAACGTGCATCAGTTATCAATGTAGTACTGTACCATACCAGGAGTGTTGTTACGGATTAGCAATGTTTTCATGCCAGCCCTGAATGTTTGAAAATTAATGTTTTTGTGCAACCATTTGGTAGAGCACATTTCAGTTACTATATCTGACTGAAGGAGGTGTTGAACTTAACACAATGTGATTGTGCCATCTCTACCAATCGGTGAGGTATGGTAAGCTAAAAAACATCCAAGAATTACATTTTCTTGTCTGAATGCAAACAATGCATATGAAGCAATGCATCATAGCCAAACCACAAAGAATAAACTGGATCAAATACTGAAAGCCCATGCAGATTTCCTTGAAATGTAAAGTGCATTACAAATAAAATGTATTTGCACAGCTTTTGTATTTGCAGTTTATGTTCTGATTTTACCATGAAGTTTATTCTTACTGTATGTTAATAATTCAATTTCTTCTTTCTTTGAGATGATGTTGGATAATGGGCAGAAACCCCTCCCCTAACTATGGTTTTGCCAATTAAACAGAACAATTAAATTTTTCACAATCTAATGTTGATAGGTATGCAATGAGGAAAGATAAAAAAAGAATGTAAATAGACTGTAAAATGCATAAAACTATATAAAAAACCATGGATGCATGTTACACATAAATAGATGGGCCCTTCTCTACAAACAGACTCCATACTGAGCGTTACGAGTATTCTCATTCATAGTCCAAGTCTCTTCCTTCATAACATCTCTGATATGAGCATGTCACTGACTACAAA
This sequence comes from Crenuchus spilurus, assembly GCA_036984385.1. Lineage (NCBI taxonomy): Eukaryota > Metazoa > Chordata > Actinopteri > Characiformes > Crenuchidae > Crenuchus > Crenuchus spilurus. Next base: position 22,505 of record BRDA01026327.1, read on the forward strand.
ATGGCTCAATATATATTATGTGCCTCTGAGAGACAGAGGACACCTCCTGGCTGAAGCTGTTTTTCTCCTTTTCTCCTCAGATGATGCAGTTTACTTGGAACAATTATAAGCGCTATGCCTGGGGCTCCAGGGACGTCTCAAAGCAAGGCCAGTCCAGCAATCTGTTTGGTGAATATCTGTCCTGTGTCCCTCTCATGCCACAAACACTGTGATTCATTTTCCTCAGTCTCGTCCTTCAGACCTGCAGCAATCTGGGAAGCTGTCAAAGCTGCTGATCCATATTGCACTGCTGGCGCCCACAGTTACCCCCTACAGGGCTTTAACTTCCTCTGATCAACTGTGCCAAGGCCTGAAAATGACATAATTACATCAGTTTTACAATTTCAGGGTAGCCTGTTGGAAAGTCAATTAAAAATGAATTACATTTCAGCTAGGATTTCACTGCAGTCAAATCACTGAAGTCAAAGACTTCTTTTTGTTACATTACTGGAAAAGGTAGCCGCCATTTACATTCTGAATACTTTTACTGCTATATGTAGACTGAATATATACAATATTTCTGATATCGAGAAGAATATTAAACTTTATAACGTTTATGCTGAATCATGCAACATGATCAGCCAATACAGTAAGATCATTTTAAAACAGCATCTTAAATATTATTATAATTAGCATACAACATTCTCAGAGTTAGAAATATATATATAGACTGTATTTGAGACGATTTCTCTTGCTAAGACATTAATTTCTGCAGTGTTTATATGAGATATGGACAAATTAGTATGGCTCAAGTTTGATAACTTTTTACGTTGTTACAGTAATGCATAAGGTTCACAATGTTAAAGCAATACATTTAACATTTCTAAGATTTAAGGACTTTTATACTCCAAGCTCCAGTGCTGTTATTACTAATTATTAGGGATGTCCCGATCACGTTTTTTCTGTTCCCGATCCGATCCGAGTCATTAATTTTTTAGTGTCTCCCGATACTGAGTCTCAAACTGATACTTCTATTTTCTAGATAAGAACTAGATAATACTCTTCACACAGTGCACACATTACATTATAGTTAATAAAATTAATCAATGTTTATATTTAAGAACTGCAATGCTTTAGGGAAAAAACTGCCAGCTTCCAAACTATTGTTAAGTGTTTCCAAAAGCTCTAAAAGACGCCGAAAACCTGTATCCTCTACCACAGCAATCGGCTGGTCATCCAAAGCAATGAATTCAGTGACCCTCTCTGTGATCTTCTTGGTCAGAGCGCTGTCTCGAGATAACTTTTCTTTTAAAACTTTCTGATAGCGTAGATTGCTTAGGTACAGCCTTTAACTGAGCTGTCTGAACGAACTCACTGTATT
>BRDA01026333.1:0-22978 GCA_036984385.1 Crenuchus spilurus
CTATCTTTCTGCACAACAATGGTGGAATTGGTGATCCTCTTATCATCTTGGCTTCAGAGAGACACTGACACTCTGAGAAGCTCTTTTTATACTCAATCATGTTGTCAATTGACCTAATTAGTGTTAATTGGTCTTCCATCTGTTCGTTACATGCTCAATTTCCCTTTTCCAGCCACTTATTGCTACATGTCCCAACTTTTTGGGGATTTGTTGACACTGTGAAATTTTGAATCAACATATTTCTCCTTTAAAATGTTACATTTACTCAGATTAAACTTTTGATCTGTCATCTATGTTCTATTACGAATAAAATATTGATATTTGTCAACTCCACATCATTGCATTCAGTTTTTATTCACAATTTGTTTAGTGTCCCAACTTTTTTGGAATCCAGTTTTGTAGATGGTTTCCCAGCTATTCCGGAAATGGGGATTGTAATCAAGTACAAGAGTAATGAAGTTTACAAACTAAACTTCACAGTAGAAATTATATTTATCAGCACAAATGTTTTTGTCTTTGCAGATTCAGAGATTCTTGGCATATGCAGACATGTGATTAAGTCTCATGGTTTTAACCTCCCTGAGTACCTGCAGAAGAACACCATGAATGATGTGACCATCTTCTACTATGACAGCAAAATGCATAATGAAATGTCTTATCCTGACTGGCTCACCACTGCCTTAGAACAACATTACTGGGAGCGTATGCAAATTCAGTCCATCCGAATCAGGAGTAAAATTACTCAAGGCTTTGAGTCGGCTATCCAGCAGTTTAACCTGACAGGTATGATGTGCACCTGAAAAAGTCACAACACATACAGTTAAACAATGTAATGGTGCTTTTGATCAATTAAAAAAAAATAGGTGTAAAGGAACACTTGATCACATATGACTTGTTCTAGTATAGCACCAAAATGTGCTGTTGTTGCAAGCTAGACAGTACAAGAACCTTTTTTGGTTCTCTATTCAACACACATTCCATCAGTCTGAGCAACCATTTTAGCATGCAAAGAACCAGTGCTATGCTACAATTGTTCTTCGCTTTGAAATGGTTGTATATAGATATTTTAACTTTATTAAAGAACCCTAGAACATGATTGGGGAACCAAAGGTCAGCGTCCAGTGTAGATTGCTGATTTCTTTATTCTGATTTTTCACTGAGCTTGACCAGGAAAATCACCAAACTGGCCCTCAAGGATCATTCCCCACCCCTGCCCTAGAAATAATAATATGTATTAAAATAACCATTAAATATACTGAGAACTGGGATATTATCCACCTGTACAGACAAACATGTACTATGTTAACACTCAAATCATTTTTGGTTTTTTTTCCACCATGTTTAGGTGATTTGGATGACAAGAACATATACCAGGGTAGTGGCTGCTGTCACCTCTATTCAGACGGAAGCTACAAATCATCTCTAACTCACTCATTCAATGGAAAAGACTTCTTAAGTTTTGATTTTGAAATACCGGCATTCGTCGCTGCAGTTCCTCAAGCAGTTGTTTATAAGCACCAAAGAAACAGCAATGAAATCGTTCTCAATGACATAAAAACTGGCTTCAAAACAGAGTGTCTGGATCAGCTGAATATTTTCAAGAACAATTCTAAAGTGAGAACCAGAAGAGGTGAGACAAATGTCTATACATGAAGTTCATGCTTTATTCACTTCTTCTTGTACGTCCACAAAGAAGCAAAATCTTGCAAACGTTTACACTCTAGTTACTTTATTATTTAGTTCTTGGTTTGTAATAAATTGTTAAATTTTAAACACTGTGAAATAGAGTTTGGAAAGAGTTACAAAGCCACTTCAAAGGCTGTAGAACCACAAAGACAACCATTAATCTCCAAATGGAGAAAACATGAACAGATGGTCAATCTTACAGAAATGTTTGAAAGCACAGCACCTCATCTCAGAAGGCACTAAAGAACCCAGATGAACAGTTAAGAATCTTTAGGCATTGTTTGCCTCAGATAAGCCAAGAGTTCATAATTCCACCATGATAGAGATATTATGAAAGTTATGGGCCAATTTATAGTCCAGACAAAAAGTGTTGCTCAACAGAAAAGACTTGAGTCTGTTACCCACTAAACATAACGCATTATAAACATGATCTGTACGTCCATTAGATGTCTAATATTTAGCAGGAGGGTCACAAGAGTTTATCATCACTGAAAAACCTGAAAATGCAGAGGTTGTTGCATACTGATGGGATAGTTCTACATTGAGGCTGTGTTTACATGGTAGCTAATCTATACTGTACACAGTCATAGAATATTATGACCACCTTAACCACCTACTTCACAGGCCCTTATGTAACAGTCTTCGCTCAACGGTGATCTGACCCATTCCTCAGTGCTACCACCATCATGCTTCACCCTGTACCCTGTTATCATGCCCTTTTGGACATCAGTCAAATCACTTCCTTTGCTCATGATGATGGTTTTACACTCTGCTACAACTGACTGGTGTGCTCACTTATTTATACATGTAGTTACTGTCACATGGCATCTGTAACATTCTTGGCCAATTTCATGCCAAGCCTGGGGTGGTCATAATATTCAAAGAACTGCATTAGAGCACAAAGGATCATCTCACATTTGCCAAAAGCCTCACACAGATGATAAGAACATCATATCAACAGTCAAGCATGGTGGTGGTAGAGCCATCAAGTAGCAGAACCATGAATTTTACTTTCCACCATAAAACTGTGTGAAATTATCGCTCAGTCGTTAATCTGTGGTCTGAAGCTTAAGTGTAGTTGGTATATGCAGCAGAAATAATTATCTGAATAACAATTCCAGCTCTGATTGGCTCAAAAAAAACTAAATTAAGCTTTTGGAGTTAACACCATTGACCTGATTTGAGAACACAGAGATGCTGTACCATGACATTAGATGGGCTTGAATGTGGCTAAACTAAAGCTAATATTTGTAAGATTAATTGTTTTTTAAATGTTTTTTCAGTTCCAGAAGTCAGGATCATTCAGCAGCAGAAGTCCGGCTTCATTACAGTGACATGTCATGTGACAGGATTTTACCCGCGGACAATTCAGGTGGACTGGCTCGGTCCAAATCTGGAGCTTGTGGATGAAGGGGTCACTGATGTTCTGCCCAACGATGATGAGACGTACCAGACCAGAAAGAGTCTGAGAGTTCCAGAGGAGGACGCAGGAAAACACACCTACAGCTGTGTGGTGCTTCATAGCAGTGTAGCACACAATATCACCACAGTCTGGGGTATGATGACCTACACTGATCAGCCATAACATTATAAACAGCATGTTAATATGGCTCATATCCTGTCAGTCCTTTCAAAACAGCGTAGACTGACGGAGGTCTCTGCTAGACCTTTGAAGGTGTCTGGTGGTATCTGGCATCAGCAGCACATTCATTTAGTCCTGTAAGTTGTGAGGTGGAGCTGCAGCAGATTGGACTTGCTGTTCCAGCACATCTTACAGATGCTTAGTTGCATAGGGATCTGCATCACTGAGAAAAAATCAGCCCAACTTAACATTTTAAGGCAATTAAATAATAAACTTAAGACAGGGTGAGGAGTTCAGACATCCAGGGAAGACTCAGAGTAGAGCCACTGCTCCTCCATATTGAGAGGAGCCAGTTGGGGTTGTTTGGCAAACCTGGTTAGGATGCCTCCTGGTGAGGTGTTCTGGGCATGTCCAACTGGGATAAGACCCCGAGGGAAACACAGGACATGCTGAAGAGATCATACCTCCTGTATGAGCTATAAGAGGTTGCTGGGGAGAGGAACGGCTAGTCTACTTTGCTTGTGTTGCTCACACACATGACCCAGATTTGGATAAGCAGAAGATGGATAGATGGATGATTGAATCTCTTCTTTGACTTCTAAGAAGATCTGGGTCTCTGCCAGAGTGAGAACTAGCAGCAAACAATCAGAAAAAACTTATTTTGCTCAGATATAGATCTTCATTTATGTTTTAACAACAACAAAAAAAGTCTTGAATATCCAAATAGACAGATAAATCATCTCTATAGCTAATCTTCACATCTATGCTATCTAAACAAAACCCATTTTAAACTTCCTCAAATGGAGTCCACTTACACTTAAACAACAAATAACACAATAAACAACAAACAACACTGAAACCGTTGATTTGTGTGCTCCCATGAGCATTTGCAAAGCTAATTTGCATGAACTACTGACCTGCTCATGGGAACTTCGCCCACTCAATGGCCGATGTAGTCTTTTTGACAACAGGGACATCTGACAGGTGTGGTACTTAAAATGTCTTTGAGAAAATACGGTACTGTACTGTAAAATGCTTTACTGGAGTCCTATATCGTCAGCATACAGTAATGCTGTTAATAAAGCCTCACTAGTCACAGTATTACTGTATTTGTACAGTGATTATTTACAGAGTATAATGTAATGGGATGCATAACGGCACTATGTGAAGGATAGAGGGGACAACAAATATTCCAAATATATTTTATAATGTTTACCAAACTGGGATGCAGAACTAAAAAATCAGAGTCATAAGTTTGAGAACGAAAATGATAAGTTGAACTAACTTTTTTATTTTTACAATGAACTTCGTCGTCTGGTCATAACTATTTGGCTCTGCATGCTTCTATATCCAACACAACATCTTTGAGAATTAAGTGTTTACTTAAGAACTAACATATTTACGACATTCACAGACACAATTGTTATCAGTGTTATTTACTTTATCTAAGCGGTGTTAATGTTACAGCTGATTGGTGTATTTTGTTTATTAGATACTTCATTTGTTTGTATTATTTAAGTGAAACTCTTGATATTATGATTTATCACTCACCACGTTGTGGTCACAACTCTACGACACTTAAGAATGTTTAAAATGTAAATGTCTTTTGTGCAGTTGGGGTGAAACGCAGTAGGATCTGTGTTTGGGTATTTCTGACCTGCATCTGTTTGGTGGCCATTGGACTTCTTTGGATTTGCTGCAGAATGAAATGTCATAATAGTAAGTAAAAGGATGCTTAAATCAATGAACTATGTGTTATTGTTAAAATTAACTTAAAATTAATTCTTTATATAGCATGTTATACTGTATAACCGCTGTGCAGCTACCTTCATAACAAATGACTATAAGAGAGGCATCTGCCTTTTAACTCAAGTAAATGAAAATCACACTATATTATAGCCACCGGCGGCCATTACTGGGAGTCACAGAATGATGCTGTGGAGTCTGGAAGGAGAACTTCCACTGAAAATGCTAAAAATAGCCTTTAAAATTTATTGGTTGTAGTTATCAGCCATAATTTCAGTATGGGACCAATAATAATGTTTTGGCGCTTTTTAATTTTTTTTATTTTAACCAAACATTTAACTCTGAAGCATAGCTAAAAGATTGTAATGACTTGTGGCACAGCATTATCTAAAAATCTTACAGGAATAGTTTTAAAGCCGATGTAATCATTCTAACACAATAATAGTGACCTAAAAGCATTTTGGGTAACTTTAACTATTGATTGTTAGCTACATTAGCCCCAGTGGAAAACTACAAACCCCAAAAATTTGTGGTAAGAAGAAGATTGTGGTGGTCAGGGATCTGGTTTTGTGACCTTTGATCCTCAGGCAGGTTATGACTTAAGTGCCTTTGAGCAAAAATCACTGTTCCTTTAACATTCACCAGTGCAGCACAGCTCATTCACTTTTGTTTCTTTATTTGTGTTCCAGGTCACTCTCCTGTGCAAGTATCAGAAAACCTGTGTGAAGAGAAGATGGTTAAAGGGCCGGTACAGTAACATCCACTGTGCTGAAAAGCTTCCACCAAACAGTATGTGTCCTCTGGACATAGACACCTGGGGGGAGATCCTGGAGGCAAAGCTAAAGCAATAAGATACATGAGCATGGCTATGTCTAGCGCCTTTTTAGGGGTACAGAAACACTCCTAATTTGAGTCCAAGCACCCTTAAAAATAAGAGGAAAAAGTCTTTTTTAAATGTGAGATTATCTCTCAAAAACACTCGAGTGCTGGGGTTTGCAGGTGAGCTTCGTAAGCGAGTCAGTTCTGATGATGATGTCTGTACTTTATCACTCAGTCAGTACTAACACATGATTATTAACAGCTCTGCTCACGTTTACTGAATCACACATTCTGTATGTTAGTAATGTTAGGTAGGGCTTACATACAGATCTGACTTTTTTTAGGAGGCTGATGTTGCACTTTGCTGGTTGTCAGTCAAGCTCTGTTGGCTGTGTGAACTGGACAGAGAAGAGAGCTGATGTACCACTATTAGAGCCAAGCTACTGCTGTCTGTATGTGTATCAACTCATTAAATTGGCTTGAAAAAGCCAATTTACTGTTATTCATAATCTTATTCTTATTCTTATTCTATTCATTAATGTTATACAATTACAGTAGAATGAACGAACACGATGAGATAAATGATGCACACCCAACTTCTTGTGTGTGTGTGTGTGTGTGTGTGTGTGTGTGTGTGTGTGTGTGTGTGTGTGTGTGTGTGTGTGTGTGGTCAGTCAATCAGCTATGGATATTTGATTGTTTTTTCAAGAAAAAACATCCAGGTTCAGATGAGAGGCAAATGTGAAAATGATGTGGCGTGACCAGATGCCCTAAAAAAAAAAAAAAAATGAGTAGTCCTAAATTCTGAAGTAATTTTTGCTAAACAGTACGCTATGTAGTACAATAGCTCATATGAACAGACTAAAATCAGGGCTGTATATTGTAGTGAAATGACATATTTAGGCAGTGACGTCTGTTTTTAGTTGTTTATATTAAAGCTGATAGTAGAGAATTTAGCTGCTACTGTGGTTGAAAAAAAATAGCTTAAAATGTGTTTGTGTCCAGCAGTTTTATTACCATCATATGTGCTGATAAGATGTTTACAATGAAAGTAACACACTTGCCAGCTGCGATATAGTTTGTGTCCATCATATCCTCTATGATTGATCTTCATAATATTGAAAACAGGTTACAGAGGTAACCCTACTTACGAGCATCCCTACTAACGAGTATTCCAGGTCGAGATCTCGGAATAGTCGAGAACGAGTCGAGATCTCGTAATATTTTTGTTCCAGGTAACGAGTAATATTCCAGCTAAGGAGTAGCGTAAATTTCTTCAACTATGCCAAACCGCTAGGGGCGCAGCGGTCGTAGCATCTCCTAGATGCTAGCGTAGAAGAAGAGGTCAGTCAATACCTTTGACCGCTGTCCAGTGAAAGTGCTAGTGAAAGCGACGCAAAGACAGCAAAAGGTAGTGAACAAGAAAGTTAGATACATACTTTTCATATGATAAGTGTAACCATGGAGCTGCCAGCCTACACGAGCGCCGTTGGTCTCCCTCTCCTTAGCGGCCAGCCTACACGATTGTCATCGTCGTCACGTTTATGTTTTAAAAACCCATATAAACACATTATTTACATATTAAAGTATACTGTATATTGGCCGGCTGACACGGATTAATCAGTTTTACATGTATTCTTATGGGGAAAATGCATCCAGCTAACGAGCAAACCAGCTAACGAGCTCGGCTCCTGCACGGATTAAACTCGTAAGTAGGGTTACCACTGTATCATAATTAGTGTGTGATTAGAATCTGACACAGCAACTCAGTATTTAATAAAAAATACTTTACATTGATATTAATCTGTTTATTTAGATAAAAATACTCATTATTTGTTTATGTTTGACAATTAGTTGGCAGCACAAGAAGGAGAGAATTTGTTTCTTCAGTCCATTGCATAGAGTTCACAATGATGTCACACAAGGTGGGCGGGCTGTGCTTACAGGGGGTTGATGGGTGATTAGTGTGGAGTCTGCGGGGCTGCTAGGCTCACTTAGTGCTCAGCACCCCTAAGACTCTGTTCCCTCCTGCACAAGAGGCTTTTACAGTGAAGTTAAAAAATGGTAAGTTTAAAAATATTAGGCCATATTTATTTAACTGTATTTATCTAAATAAGGACAGTTACATCAGACTTTTTAGTTCAGTAATGCTGAACCATCAGTTAAGTAGTTCATCATTGAAGCACTGATTTACAAACAGAATAATAACTGTACCTTCTTATATTTTCTTTTACAAATGATGGAAATCATCTGTTTGATCTTGATCCTGTACTTGAGGCTTAATGAGAATATTGAGCTGTTTTAATGTATTTACAGGAATCAGTCATTTTCTTTTATATTGGCATTTTATTTTAAAAATAATTTATGGTTTGTAAGTTAATTTATCTTCAGTCTTTTTTCCTTATATTTGGTATTTTAGCATTTATTTTAGTCATTTACACAAAGCATGATGTGAGCAGAATCTGTTACTTCAGATCAGTAACTAAAGGGTAATTATTTACAGGAAAATGTTGCTTGTGGACCTCAAATTCCTAATATTGTGTCCCAATCAGTTAGTTTTACTCATTGTGTCCGATTGAGTTTGTGTGTATTAGATAATAATTGCATCTCTGTCCCAAAATGGATTTCTCCTTGAATGAATAAAATGCTTTTTGGGAACCAGTTTCAGTTTAAAACTGCCTTACTCGTTCTCCCAGAGCAGACGTACAAAGAGGTGCGTATGTGCCCAGCATTGAATTGGCGCCCTGTCCTGGGCATAGTTAGTACAGTGTGTAATGCCCCGCCCCACACATGGTGAAGGGGTGTTGGACTCACTGATTAGGCTTAAGTGGACTGCAGGCACTATAATAGAACTACTTTTAATTTGAGCTCTTTAGAAAATCACTGTCACTTAAAAGTCATGAAACAAAACCTGAAACTTATACAAAAAGGAAGCCACATGTTAATTTTGGCGAGTGCTCTGTGCCTGAAGTCGTGTAAGATGAACTGAAAGACAATAGAAACATGCTCTGTGGTCAGACGAGTCCACAGTTCTGCTTGTTTTTGGGGAAAATGGAACATTAAATTCTGCCATGTCTTACACATTAGAGACTCTGAATTTCAATAACTGAACTTGTTTTTTTTATATTGGCTAATCTGGAACGTGTCAAGGGTTCTAAAGTACCTAGAAAATTCTTTAGAATGTTAGTATAGACAAATAATTTTTCAATTCAGTGTAATAAAAAAGTTTCTTCAAGACTTTAAGTGCATCTCAATGAATCTTAATTATAGTCAACGTTATTTCCACACCAGCAGATGGCAGTATATGAAATCAGCTGGCATTACCAAATACACCCAATAAATACTGAGAGAAAACATGAAAACAGCCATTCATGACATACACGGTGTCAAAGAGTGGTAAAAGTTAATATTTTACATTTAAAATCTGCCTGTGTTACTCAGAGTCTTCTGGGACTTTAAGGCATTTGTCTCCATCACTGTAGTTGCCTGCTGTTTGCGCCCTCTGCTCATAAATTACTTAATATATGGATATCAGATACACAAACATACAGAGCTGGTATCACAATAAGCTTAGTTTATAACCACTGACATTAAAGTGAGGAGATGTCAGCTCCACACTTCTGCTGCTCAAAGATTTCAGTCCACTTGTTGCATAACTGCTTTAATTCAGCCATATTAGTGGGCTTTCTAGTATGAACTGGCCTTTCATGGTCATGCTACAGCATCTCAGGGGTCTCAAGTTGGGTCAACTCCAGTTTAATTGAGTCGAGCACTAGCACCAAGCAGAAAACAGCTGCTCAAGCTGAAGCCCGTTTCCATTTAGACCACCCACAAGCTCATCGAATGGTTCTGCCGTTTCTTGTTAATGTGTGATTGGCCATCCCTGCTGTAACTCCATCTGGTTGTAAGCGACATCTTTAATTGACCAAGAGTCTGTGTTCAACTGGCACTGTAAGTTGTTAACATGTTGGGCGTTTGAATCTGTGTCTGTGTTTAGAAGCTTTGGATGACGTGATTATGCTGAAATGTTAATAATTAACCCTTCTGTGGCCTTTGGGTCAAATTGACCCATGTTAACTGCTTATTTTTACTCAAAAATGAGATCAAATTTTATGTAAATGAGGTCTATTGACCACACATTCCCAAAAAAATGAAGAAAAAAAAAAACACAAAAAAGTGTAAAATTGGTGACGTCGAAGGTGAACCACAGAATTGCGTGATAATTTTATGCTACATTTTTTACATTTGTTAATTTAATTAATTAATTTAAGCTTATTAATATTAAATAATGTAATAATATTTTATTAACAATTAATTATTAATAGTAAGTAGTAATTCTTAATAAAATATTCATAATTTTTTAGTAATGTAATGAATAATTTAGTTTATGTTCAAGTCTGCACCACATCATACCCCCCCCCAAAAAAAAAAAAAAAACAAAAAACAAAAAAAACAAGTTGTGTATCACTTTCTCACTATCCAATTTCAGGATGAAATAGATTTGACACAAAGAGTCATGGCTTGTGTTTGCAAATGCCTTTGAAATATGACAGATTGCAAAAACAAACCTTAACCTAATGTCACGCCTTCATTAACAAGCTAGAAAGTGTGAAAGTTAATAAACTAAAATCACAGACATGATTACACTTTGTGTATGTATGAAGCTCTGCTAATCAAAGGGTCAAACCCATCAGATATGTGAACAGATAAATACATTATACATGTATATACACAACACTACTGACTAAAGGTCGTTCAGAATTGAACACACATACTTTTACTACAAAAGAAAATGTTTTCTAGCTGTTTGGTGACTATAATAAAATCCACTAATGCTATTCTTCTTCTGTGGTTGATGGGTGAAGTAGAACAGTGTTACCACTTTCCTTTGCTCAGTTTGGCTTGTCTCAGCGAGCCAGCAAACTTGCATGGCAAGAATATTGCATGTTATTTTTGCTGAGGTGCTTTACAAGACTTCAAACCTGCTCCTCCACTAAACCACAACTCTCCTGAGGTGCATAGAAGCATTGGGGAGTGGTGGTGGTGTCTGAAAGCACCTAAGAAGACATAGAACCTTGGTGACCATACATAGTCACACTAAATCTCAGTTTAACAAGTCTGATGGGACAAATGTGGAAGAATTTTAGCAGTGCTTCCCAGCTGTGACCTACTGCTGTGAGATTCAACACTATATGGCTTCGAGGCTGCTCTCATTTTCAGTCTCATTCGTTTTGCTTTTGTTTTGAACTTTGGACGCAATGAAGAACGTTTGTTTTTTACTTTTGTTCTGTCTTCAGGACGTGTGTGCTGGTGAGTAACACTCATGCATCTTTTTGGACACTTTTACATTTAGGAAACAGACTGCAGTCCATCTCTGTCTCTGTGTACTTAATTAGCCTCCCTGGTCAAGACCACCACAGAGCAGGTGTTATTTGGGTGGCAGATCATTCTCAGCACCGCAGTGACACTGATGTGGTGGTGGTGTTGGAAAAGCAATTACTGCCTGATGAGCACCAAAAACACATCTTTCCCACATGGGAAATGTGAGGAATGGAGAACGAGACCGAAGTTGTAAAAACTGTATATTTACTGGAAGTGCAGATCGATACAAAAGGTAAACCAACCAGACACAAGGCATAAATATCAAAGAGGGCTAGGCAAGAGAAGAGTGAGTAAGGCAGAGCAGGGTCAGACCAGAGATCTTACAAATCAGGCTGAGGTGTCCAAAACGAGAGGCGAAGGCAGGGTCAATACACAGAAGCGAGATCAATAAACAAGGCTAGACAAAAGACAAGGAATACAACGCTTGGTAATGACACAGAGTGAACTGAGGGAGATGTGAGTGTAAGTAGGCTAAATAAATGAGTCACAGCTGGCTCAGTACTCCGGTGATTGTGACCTTTGTACTGAGCCGTGATTGGTGGAAGCGGTCTGAGGGAACGGAGGTGCATGCTGGGAGTTGGAGTTCTCGGAGAGGCGGCGATTCCTGACAGGAAAATCTCCACGCTCAGTTGGTCACTGCCTTTTAACTCCTTATGGACACCACAGACATAGCCGTGAAGAAAAATCACAAAACATAAAAACACTTATAGTAGTGAGACAGACATTTTGAGTGTATAACTGTGGTGTTAAAACCATAAGAAGTTAAAAGGCAGTGACCAAATGAAGGTGAAGAGCATTTGTGTAGATTTACTAGTATTAGATGACTGATTGATTGGAATGGGATCTGAACATATAGATTTAAAGTAGAGAAAAGGGGATGTACAAAGAAAAGCAATAATGGAGTTATCTTCTTACATTATATTTACTACTACTTATAAAATAATAATGCTAACAATAATATCTGTGATTGAACACTCTAGATTTTATGCACTTTATGTCAGACATGACAATGCAAATGATTTCTTTTTAACAAACAATTAAACATAAACAGTAAAAAAAAAAACGGTAAAGAGCAAAAGTTTTCATCATTCACCAGAAACAACTGTGGTTCAATGCGCATAGTAAAACTTTATTCAGAAATGACTTGCTTATGCACATGCGTAGTCCAAATCGGGTTTCCTGTTCAGATCTGGTAGAATGCAGTACTTCTTCTCTATAGTGTCAGCAGTGATCTCTGCACTCTCACTAGTGACTCATAGTGGCGGGTGGTGGAAGTCTTAGTCTGCTAAACCACTCAGTTCCCAACATACAATGATTCTGTTTTTGAATCTGAAGTGTAAATATGTACCACAGTTTAAGAAGTAATTGGGTTTACATACTAAACCTCACAGTGGAAGTAACATTTATTAACACAAACATTTTTGTTTTTGCAGATTCAGAGACTTATAGCATATGCAGACACGTGATTAAATCTCGTGGTTATAACCTCCCTGAGTACCTGCAGAAGAACACTCTGAATGATGTGACCATCTTCTACTATGACAGCAATATGCATACTGAAATGTCTCATCCTGACTGGCTCACCACTGCCTCAGAACAACATTACTGGGAAATTATGAAAAGTAAAGCCTTCCGCGTCAGGAGTGTAATTACTCAAGGCTTTGAGTCGGCTATCCAGCAGTTTAACCTGACAGGTACTATGTGCACCTGAAATAGTCACAACACATACAGTTAAACAATGTAATGATGATTTTGATTAATTTAATCAAAGAAAAATATGATGCAAAGGAACACTTGAGCACATATGACTTGTTTTGGTATGGCACCAAATTGTGCTTTTACAAACTGGACAGAATGAGAACCCTTTTGACTGCATATACAACCAGTGTTGGACAGTAGCGAAGTACATTTACTTGAGTACTGTACTTAAGTACATTTTTTGAGTATTTATTTTTTGGTGAACTTATGACTTTCACTCCACTACATTTCAAAGACAAATATTCTACTTTTGACTCCACCACATTTCTAGGAAGCTTGCCGTTACTCGTTCCTTTTGCATCAGCATTAGGAGACTTATGGAGGCTTGTTTCAGATGAGTATCTGGTACAGATAAAGCATTGTTGATGAGTAACGAGCAAGATACAAGTATAACTCATCAATATCTGTGCTCGTGCTGAAGGAAAATCCTCATTGAGTAACTGACTGTCTTCCCGATATGTGAGTGGCCAGTCACACAGAGCACATGCCCCTCCCTACACAGACACCGCAATCAGATTTCTCTGCAGCCAGAGTTGCCAGGTTCATGGTTTTCACGACAAATTGGGCTTGTTTGAAAATACAGTCGCGGGTGAAAATTCAGGGGTAGCGAGGTGCATTTTTTTGGGTTAATTTTATAAATTACCCCGGCCGCCAAAAAACAACAAAAAAGTGGGTGTTCCCTTGGATGTTACGTCAACACGGCGCTCAACGTGTACAAGTCAACACTAAGGAAGATTGATTACAACAATAAGAACAAGGAGATCAGAACGACAACTAAAAGAAGGCAGTCATATAAAAGTTTGAAATGAAGGAGCCGAAAAAAGTCACAAAAAAAGGAGAGAAGAGGACAACAGAAAATGTCAGTTAAAATTGTGTACGTGTGAGCTTAAGTGAAATTAAATAACAGATGGAAAGAACTGTTTAAACATTCATAATAGCTCTTTATATAACCAGAAATCACAAGTTGATGGAAAAAAAAGTTAACAAAGAGGATCAGAGAGTTCAGGAGGGGCAAGAACAGAAATGAGTATTAATATAAATATTAATGACTTTAAGATAAATAGCAATACTGGTAATAAATTATAAACTAAATACTAAGTGGTACACTCAGTTGTTTTGCCATTCGCTTCAAACGTGTGACAGACTTATAATTTGGGCTAGTTTAAGCTTCTGAAGGGCGGGATTTAGACTGACTTTAGGCTGGATATTTTTGTTGGACCTGACAACCCTGTCTGCTTTACCGTCTGCTTTCTCTTAGTTTGGCTGGTGATATAAAGTCAGTTGGAAAACTTTGCTGGTACTGAACGCGGTGCTTTTGAGAAGAATACAGTGAACAAGGCTGACATATAAACAATACATATAGCAGCAACTGATCAATCCATATCAATTTCAGACTTTAATGTACAGATTTAAGCCCCACCCATTTCCAGTTAAACCACGCCCAATTCCCATTTAGGTACCACCCACTCCGAGTACAGATAAGGATACAGATAATTTAGATCAGTGATCCTCACTATTTTTTTCAAAAGAGCCATATTTACAGATCAAAGTCAAGTGGAGAGCTACAATATCACCCAAGTCACTCAAATAATGGAAAAAGTAAACAACCCACCTATGAACTAGGTGGCTTATGGAATCACTGCTGCCGTGTAGCCGCTCTGCTGCAGGGTTGCCAGGTCCAACAAAAAAATCCAGCCTAAAGTCAGTCTAAAACTCCCCCTTTAGAAGCTTAAACTAGCCCAGAATATGTCTGTCACACGTTTGAAGCGAATGGCAAAACAACTGTTTACGACTTAGTATTTTGTTTATAAGTGATTTATCATTAGTATTGCTATTTATCTTAAAGTCATTAATAATAATAATAATAATAATAATAATAATAATAATAATTTCCATTTATATAGCGCCTTTCAAGAAACCCAAGGACGCTTTACATAGAGGTGGAATAGGTAAACAAAAAAACAAACAAAAAACTGACAACAAAAAATGGAAAACATATGGACAAATCATACAGGACACTTAAGATTAAGTTGAATGGAAATATTGAGTAAACAGGTGAGTTTTTAGCTGAGTTTTGAAAGTGTGTAGGGATGATGATAGACGGAGAGAGAGAGATAATATGGTCACATGAGTGTTTTATTAGTTCTTTTATAAGTTTTATATCCCACTCAAGAACATTTAATACTACCATAATTAGCAAAACAAAAACAAAACCTTACTTATTTCTGTTCTTGACCCTCCTGAACTCTCTTCTCTCCTCTGATCCTCTTTTTTTCATCGTCTTGTGATTTCTGGTTACATGACAATTCTTTCCATCTTTCCATTTAATTTCACTCAAGCTCACGCGTACACAATTTTAACTGCCATTTTCTGTTTTAATCTCTTATTTGGTGACTTTTAAGGGCTCCTCCATTTCAAACTTTTTATATGACTGCCTTCCTTTAGTTGTCCTTATGTTCTCATTCACGTAACATCCAAGGCAACACCCACTTTTTTGTTGTTTTTGGCGGCCGCGGCAATTTTTTTAAGTAGCCCCAAAAAAAACAAAAAAAACCCTTAACCCCTGAATTTTCACCCGCGACTGGATTTTCAAACAAGCCCAATTTGGCGTGAAAACCATGAACCTGGCAACTGTGCTCTGCTGTCTCATGCAAATGCAACCTGCTGTTGGAAACAGTGCCTGTGTTGCCAGCTTCCACAGTATCCCCCATTTGGAACCAAAGTTAATTGAGGCAAAATGAGAAATGGAAGGCAAGTGCTTGGAATGTAGAGCGCATTATATGTCTCTGCAGCATACTTTTAAAATACTTTGGCTGTGCTGGTATTTTCGTAACCGGTCACGAGAGACACCAATAAAGCACGGCGAGCCGCATGTGACTCGGGAGCCGCGCAATGAGTATCCCTGCTTTAGATGGTTGAACAGATACAGATGGTGGTGTACTCTCTCATCCCTACTGAAGTGTTACAGGTGGTGTAGACTATTTGTTGCAGAGTGGTTCTACATGTCAGTACATCATCAGGTGGTTTCAGCAAGTTACAAGGTTCTGTAAAAGCACTCAAAACAATACAGCCATGTACTGATATTACAAAATATCATTTGTATTTTTGAATACTTGA
The DNA here is from genome assembly GCA_036984385.1 of Crenuchus spilurus. Classification (NCBI taxonomy): domain Eukaryota; kingdom Metazoa; phylum Chordata; class Actinopteri; order Characiformes; family Crenuchidae; genus Crenuchus; species Crenuchus spilurus. The sequence goes on from BRDA01026333.1 coordinate 16,091, forward strand.
GTATTTTCAAAAGTAAGTACTTCAGTACTTTAAGTTGAGTAAACTTTTGACTGAGCAACATTTACTTGTAGTTGAGCTAATTTTGACCACGAGTATCAGTACTTTTACTTAAGTACTAGAGTTGAGTACTTTGTCCACCACTGTATACAACACATTCTTCATCAATCTGAAGAACCATTTCAGCATGCAAAGAACCAACCAAGCATGCAAATGGGTCTTTGCCTTCTTTTGGCTGTATATACTGTAGATCCATTGACTTTACTAGAAGAGGTTTAGGGAACTGAAGATCAATGTCCAGTGAACTTGATTTCTCTGCTGTGAATCTCTGATTATCTACTGAGTTGAATCAGAGGTGAGCAGGAAAATCACCAAACTGTGTAGGAAACTGGCCAACAAGGACCAGCAACCCCCACCCCAGCACTAGATGAACCAGCATTATATTTTTGCTAATTTTATCCCCTTCCCAATGTAGTAGTAGCCAGTTAGCACATCCCATCCGTTAGGACTATCCCCATCAGGTTTGCACTGTCCCTGACTCTAGGAGGGTGAAGTCAAGCACAAGCCTCCTCTGATGCCTGAGCCAGCGAACATTGCAATGTGAGAGTGATAGGGAGAGAGAGCGCCATCTACCCGCCCAGAGAGCACTGCCAATTTTTGCTCTCTTGGGCTCCGACTGTTGATGGCAAACATCATGACCGGGATTTGAACTTGCGATCCTCTGATCATAGTGTCAGCATCTTAGCCTGTTGAGAGACTCAGGGCCAAAAAGAACCAGCATTTTTATGCAGTAATCACTCAATTAAATGAGTTATACTGGGATATGAACTACCTGAACAAATAGACATATAGCACTTAAATGATTATTGTCTCTATTTTCTATCATGTTTAGGTGATTTGGCTGATAAGAACATATACCAGGCTACAGGCTGCTGTTACTGCTATCCAAATGGAAAATGCAAATCATCTCTAACTCACTCATTCAATGGAAAAGACTTCTTATGTTTTGATGTTGAAATACAGGCATTTGTTGCTGCAGTTCCTCAAGCAGTTGTTTATAAGCACCTAAGAGACAAAGATGAAATATTTCTCAAGGACTTAACGACTTGCCTCATAAACCAGTGGCCTGATCAGCTGAACATTTTCAAGAATTCTTCTAAAGTGAGCATCAGAAAAGGTGAGACAAATGTCAGTACATAAAGTTCATCATTTCTTCACTTCTTCTTATAATTTAATGATTTCTGACAGCAGAGAAGCAAAATGCTACAAAATGTTGATTACGATCCCAATTCCAAAAAAGTTGTGATGCTGTGTAAAATGCAAATAAATGTAAATATAAACAGAATGCAGTGATTTTCAAACCTCATAGACTCGTATTTTATTCACAACTGAATACAGAACACATCAGATGCTGAAAGTGAGATATTATATTATATTACATTATATTATATTATTTATAATTTAATGGCGGTATTGCATCTCAAAAAAGTTGGGACAGGGTCATGTCTACCATTGTTTAGCATCCCCTCTTCTTTTAACACCAGTCTGTAAATGTCTGGGAAGTGAGGAGACCAGCTGCTGGAGTTTTGGGAGAGGAATGTTATCCCATTATTGTCTGATGTAGCATTTTATTGCTCACCAATACTGAGTTGCTGTTGTGATGATGCAATATGTGGTTTAGTATTGTCTTGCCTGAAAGTAATGTTTTCTGGATGGGAGCATATGCTGTTCTAAAACCTCTATATACTGTTCAGCACTGACGGTGCCTTTACAGATGTGTAGCTGCCCACACCTTAGGCACTAATGCAAACCCATACCAGTAGAGATGTAGGCTTTTGAAATGTGCCCTGATCACAAGCTGGATGGTCCCTGAGTCTGAAGGACACAGCATCCGTGGTTTCCAAAAATAATTTTAAATTTTGATTCATCTGACCACCCTGTCCCAGGCCTAGCTAAGACAATGTAATACCTCTAATGTGACTGAATTAAAGAAATTTCTCTAAAGCTATAAGTTGTACAGGAAGTTTTGGGTTTCTGGTGTTGCTGCTTGTTCATACATTTTCTGTCTCTTTTTCACAAGTGTGATAGAAATGTTACAAAACTTACACCCGATGACTTTTTTCCTTAAACGTTTTACACAATTTTCTCCCAAATGTATTTGGTAGCCATTTGACCCACCCATTCATTGACTCGCCCTATCACTTGTAATGTTCCTGACTATAGGAGGGTGCAAACTAACAAAGGCCTCCTCCGATGCATGTGAAGTCAAGCTCCGCCTCTTTTCTAACTGCTGATGATACATTGCTGCCGGGCAGCCAATGCCCTTGGAGGAAAGTGCAGGATCAGATCAGATCTCCAGTTGTGATGGATCGCCTGGCAAACACCTGACTTAGTAGTCACTTAGTCACTACTACTTACATAGTAGTGCTGGGGAGAGAGCCATCTTACCTGCCCAGAGTGAGCTCAGCCAATTTTTGCTCTCTCTGACTTACACTCTCAGGCAAGGAGCATGACTGGGACTCGATGTTGCAATCTTCAGATCATAGTGACAGCACCTTAGTCCGTTGAACCACTCTGGGCCGCCCAATGCTTTTTTGGGTCTTCAGTTCCAGTACAGTTTCCTCTGTTAAATGAGGAAATGGCAGCACATCACACAGTACATCAAATATTATTATATGCCTTAATTCATATTAAATCACAGGTCTAAATCATGAAACCATGGTATATTTATTCTGTTCATCTTCTGTGTAAGAGTAAGTGGTTTAAACCTGTTTTCAGTTCCAGAAGTCAGGATCTTTGAGCAGCAGAAGTCCGGCTTCATTACAGTGACATGTCATGTGACAGGATTTTACCCGCGGACAATTCAGGTGGACTGGCTCGGTCCAAATCTGGAGCTTGTGGATGAAGGGGTCACTGATGTTCTGCCCAACAATGATGAGACGTACCAGACCAGAAAGAGTCTGAGAGCTCCAGAGGAGGACGCAGGAAAACACACCTACAGCTGTGTGGTGCTTCATAGCAGTGTAGCACACAATATCACCACAGTCTGGGGTGTGATGACCTACACTGATCAGGAGGGACGCAACAGGATTGTTCTTTTCTGTTCTCTGACCTTCATCATCTTGTTGGCAATTGGACTTTGTTTGTGGAGGCGCTGCAGACGGAACAGTAAGTCCGTTAAAAGCTTAATCAACAAACTATGTGTTATTGTGACAATTATCTTTATTCAGTCAAATTCAAATCAGTTTGTCCTTTATTTGACTTCTATTATCCATCCATCCATCCATTATCACACCCGCTTAATCCTTATCAGGGTCGCGGTTAGTCCCCTACCCCCTCACTGGGTGCAGGGCATTACATTATTCTGACTTCTATTATTTTATATAAAAATGTTTTATGGTTAATAATTATTTTAAAGTGTTTATAAGAGAGGTTTGTGTCATTTAACTGAAGTCTTTATCCCTTTAACATCCTGCTCTATCATTTGGTAAAGCACATTTTAGTCCTTGAAGAAGGTGTTGAACTTGACACAATGTGATTGTGTCATCACTACCAATCGGTAGAGGTATGTTAAGCTAAAAAAATAACCACTAGAAGTCAGAATTGCAACATTTTCTTGTTTGAATGCAAACCAGCAGCTTCATAACCACAATACAAGGAATAAACTGGATCTGTTTAAAAAGTGACCTAAATTAACATGCTATTGCACAGTTTTTGTATTTGTAGTTTATGTTCTGATTCTACTATAAAGGGTCATCTTGTATGTTTAAAGTGTACATTTAAAAAACTGTAGGGTCTTGACTGTTTGTTATGGAGTGATTATTGTGTCAAAAGTTTCACAATAGCAAAAATAAATCCACAGAAACATGACCATAAAGTATATCTTGTGGATGCAAAAAATAAAAACATATAAAATATAAATGTAATGTTTATTTCATTAAATGTTACGTTTGCATTTTGACCATTTTTTGGTTTCAATGTTTCAATACACCAAACTAAGACTGATGAAAGCCTTGGTCTGGCCAGTAGCTACATATGGATGTGAAGCCTGGACACTGAAGAAAGAGGAAGAAAGACGTATTCAGGCTTTTGAGAACAAGTGCATCAGGAAGTTGCTGAAGATCTCATGGATGAAGATGATGACCACTGAGCAAGTCTATGAGATGCTAGAACTCAAAAGGAGTTACTGATGCACGTTAAATCACACAAGTTACGTTACTTCGGTCATGTGATGAGGCAGCACATGAGAGCATTGAAGGAAGTGTTATGACTGGACTTGTGGAAGGAGTCAGAAGATGTGGAAGACCAAGAATAACCTGGATGGATAACATCAAGACGTGGACTGGATTATCAGGTGCTAGCCTGCTACAAGCAACCAGAGACAGATGGCATTGGAGAGAAGTGACTCGTCTGTGCAGCCTACCATCGCAAAGCAATGACAGCATATGACATGACATGACATGACATGTTTTTGGTTTTTTTTTTTTTTTTCGATTTTCAAGAAAGGGGACCGGAGGGTGTGTTCCAACTACAGGGGGATCACACTTATCAGCCTCCCCGGTAAAGTCTATTTAGGGGTACTGGAGAAGAGAGTCCGGCTGATAGTCGAATATCGGATCAAAAAGGAACAGTCTGGGTTCCGTCCAAGTCGTGGAACACTGGACAAGCTCTTTACCCTTGATAGGGTCTTAGAGGGTTCATGGGAGTTTGCTCAACCAATCTACATGTGCTTTGTGGATTTGGAGAAGGCATTCGCCTGTGTCCCTCGGGGTATCCTGTGGGGGCTGCTCCATGAGTATGGGATACAAAGTTCTTTGCTAAGGGCTATTCAGTCCCTATACAAGCGAAGTAGGAGCTTGTCCGCATTGCCGGCAGTAAGTCAGACTGGTTCCTAGTTGAGGTTGGACTACTCCAGGGCTGCCCTTTGTCACCGATTCTATTCATCATTTTTATGGATAGAATTTCTCGGCATAGCCAAGTGGCGTAGGGTGTCCAGTTTGGTGACCTCAGGATTCCATATCTGCTTTTTGCAGATGATGTGGTCCTGCTGGCTTCATCAGAGCAGGACCTCCAGCTGTCACTGGACCAGTTTGCAGCTGAGTGTGAAGCAATCGGGATGAGAATCAGTACCTCCAAATCCGAGACCATGGTACTCAGCCGGAAAAAAAGTGGATTGCTCTCTCCGGGTTAGGAGGGTGTCCTTGCCTCAAGTGGAGGAGTTTAAGTATCTCGTGGTCTTGTTCATGAGTGAGGGTAAGAGGGAGCAGGAGATCGACAGTCGGATCGGTTCAGCAGCCACAGTGATGCGGGCTCTGTACCGGTCTGTCATGGTGAAGAGAGAGTTGAGTCAGAAGGCAAAGCTCTCTGTTTACCAGTCGGTTCACGTTCCAACCCTCACCTATGGTCATGAACTTTGGGTAATGACCGAAAGAACGAGATTGTGAATACAGGATGCCGAAATGAGCTTCCTTCGTAAGGTGGCTGGGCTCTCTCTTAGAGATAGAGTGAAGAGTTCGGACATCCAAGAAGGGCTCGGAATAGAGCCGCTGCTCCTCCTCATCGATAGGAGCCAGTTGAGGTGGTTCGGGCACCTGGTAAGGATGCCTCCTGGGCGTCTCACGGGTGAGGTGGTCCAGATGGGAGGAGACCTAGGACACGCTGGAGAAATTATATCTCTCAGCTGGCCTGGGAATGCCTTGGTATCTTCCCATATGAGCTGGAAGAGGTGGCTGGGGAGAGGGACGTCTGGTCTTCTTTGCTTGGGTTGTTACCCCCATGACCCAGACAACGGATAAGCGGAAGATGATGGATGGATGGATGGATGAAACATTGAAACCAAAAATGGTCAAAATGCAAACGTAACATTTAATGAAATAAACATTACATTTATATTTTATGTTTTTATTTTTTGCATTCACAAGATATACTTTATGGTCATGTTTCTGTAGATTTTGCTTGCAGATTTATTTTTGCTATTGTGAAACTTTTGACACAAAAATCACTCCATAGTTTATATGACATAGTGAATCAATGTTACTGTTATTCTGTAGATACTGGGAGCTGAGCTGATCATCTTCAAGATGAAGCAACTTGCTTTAGGAGCACACCTCTCATCACAGCTTGTTATAAACTAAGCGTATTGTGATACCAAATCTGGATCATCTGAATGTTTGGTATACATATATGAAGTTACTGTGAGCAGAGTGCACAAACAGGAAGCCTTAAGGTCACAGAAGACTCTGGAGAACATTGAAATAAAGCTACAGGAACAGATGAAGTCTGGAGCCCTGGAGATAACATGAATTAAAAATATATTATATTGAGGCCAAGAGATTCTTCTGTGGTTCTTTCCTTTGGCACTGTCCATAGTCCACCTATACTTTTAGAAATCGCTCTCCTAATGTTGTTGTCTCTCACTTCAACTGATGTTTGTGTTACGCTCCGCTATGTTGTGTGTGTGTGTGTGTCTCCCTTGCTCTCTTCCTCTCTCTGTCTGGTATACAGGTCTACCAGACAACACCTTCCTGGTTTCTGCCCTATGTGCTGACTCCACCCACTGGAAGGCTGACTCCGCCCACTCTGATTGAGAGGCCTATACAGTATAAGCTTCCCCCGTGCCTGCTTCAGGAGCCCTGTGCTCGACCATTTTGTGCTTTTTGACTTGATTGTGCTTGTGCTTGCTTGTGCGTGTGTATCATTTTGTTAGTGTCTTAGGTTACGTCCATTCTGTGTATTTTCTATATAACACCTGGTGTAGGGTTTGGTTGCCATTTTTCTTTGTCACTGTGTTTATCCCATCAATCAATCAAATTTTATTTATAAAGCGATTTTTACAACTGATGTCACAAAGCAGCTTTACAGGGTTAGCAATAACAGACATAAAATCATTAA
>BRDA01026338.1:0-13022 GCA_036984385.1 Crenuchus spilurus
TAGCCTGCTACAAGCAACCAGAGACAGGTGGCATTGGAGAGAAGTGACTCATCTGTGCAGCCTACCATCGCAAAGCGATGACGGCGTATGACATGCCATGAAACATTTTTACTATAATTTTTTTTCCACAAAAAGTATGCAAGAAGGAACGAGATTGGACTTGATTCCGAGGGTAACACGTGAGAAAGAATGAGATGCAGGTGTTGTGCTGCCCATACTTTGCGCCAACTAGCAGCAGTCACTCATATCTTGGAATTTCACTCGTATCTTGAACAAAAATACGGACGGAGTCGCAGCTCGTATCTTAAAATTGTATGTTGGTCTGCTCGTATCCCAAGGTACCTCTGTATTTGTTTGTTCTTATTCAAGTTGGCCAGGGGTGTCCAAATTTTTGAACAATACTGTACATTCCATCAGCCAATGCTGATGATCAGTTGGTTTTGAGCATGCTGATGTAATACTGTATATTCCACATATGTGAATCAAATGCAAAGTGTGTTTTGTTGGACGTTCACCATTACAGAAAAAGGCAAAGCAGTGCTGGTGGATCTCTATGTTGTAGCTATTCGGTCCTCCACCCCCTCAACCCCCCTTTTCCTCAGCTTGTGTCAGGGAGGTGGCTGAGTTTCTGACATTAATGCATTGAGGGGTGTAATTCCAATTTGTTTCAAAGCAACTATTAATTTGCCCATTTCAAGGCCATGCAGGAGGGAACCCCTGTAAGGCCACTGAACCATGAAAGACATTATCTGGAGGGCTCTGTCTCTTTTTTTTTCCTCCCAGAGTGAGAAGGATGCGGCGTTGGCGATTGATGCGCTTTGATGAGGCATCGTCGGCTCCTGCAGCCGTCGGAGATGGGCCCCCTGCAGCCCGGCTCCCAGCATGCCGTGCGAGGAGGATGTCATTAGGGCTGTAATAACAGCGACAGGCACGCTAATGTTGGAGTGGCCCGCTCGGTCAGATGCACCAAGCACCCCCCTCCACCCTCCATCATACACCCTCTGCATATCAAACAGCCCCTTAATGATAAGCACACACCCCAAGAGCAGAGCTGTGCTCAACAAGCAGCTGTCTAAGGAAAACACCCTACAAAAAAGGGCTTTGGACAGCAGAATGTAAAGGAAGTGACTCCTATATGGACTAATTTTCTTAAAATGATTAAAATTCTTAATTTTGTGTTTTATACAGTCTTATGCAAAGGTTTAGGCACCTCTGGTTAAACTGTTTGATTTGCTACGTGAAAATGAGTCAAACTGTGCCTTCTATAGAAAACATATTTTGAAAATATAAATAAACCAGAAAAGTGCTTTTTCTAAAGAAAACACTGAATAGTTGCACAAATAAAGTGATTCCTACTTACAGTTACATGGTCAACCAGGTGCAACTGTTCTCACAAGGTGGTTGCTATGGTGTTGCTATAGTATCCCAGGTAGTAACTGTGGCAACTGCCACATCATTCATTCCTATGAGAAAAAAAAAATCAGGTGATGGTGAGATATGCAGGGAGAATCTGACAGCAAAAAATACATTTATAATAATAATAATAATAATAAGACTAAATTAGATAGCAGTACAGTAATTTGTAATAAATGTGATAGACGACCTGTGAAAAATTGTGGTGCATTAAATACATAAGACATATTATATATATATTTATATAGTCTGCTTTTGACAGAAATTAACAATACATATATATGCATTTGTTCTTGTTCTTTAAAATTAGACTGAATTTTAAAATGTGACCTTAATGACACATCATGTTTCTAGATGTGTGTGTAGGTTTATGTCAGTTATAAATAGTCTTATTGTAACATGTTTTTAAACTACTTTTAGTATTTCATAAAATCCATCCATCCATTTATCATCATCTGCTTAATCCTGATCAGAGTCACAGTGAGTTCCCTACTCCTTCACTGGGCTCACAGCAGGGAATTACACTATCTTAGCTAAACCCAGGACAATGCTGTTTCATATACTATACCACAAAAACTCATTACAAATGCATGGAAATGTGTCATAACAACATAGTGTGTGACATCAGCTTAAAGTCATGGTTTACCAAAGACAGCTTGGTGAAAATATTTGTTTTTCATAGAATATTAATAATTATTAGATTTTTTTAATATTATGAGCGAGTTAGTGTAATGCCCAGCACCAATGAAGGGGACTCGAAAGTGAAATTAAGTGGTTTTATATGAGGCGTTGCAAATTCTTCTCATACAACTGCGATACAAGACACATTTAATAAATTGGTTGGTGGGTTGATGAACAAAATGATGAGATAAATAAATGTTACTAGAATGAACTGCAGGCAATTGCACTAGCTTGAAAAAGTTCATATCTTTGATATACAGTACATGGCACTTAACCCTCTGGAATCTGCGTTCCTGTCTGCAATATATTAATGAAATGCCTCAAATCACACATAACTCTGCGAGATTGTATCCTAGAAACAAAACAAAACATACCCTGGAAACCTTAAAGGGTCTACTTTTCAAATATATATAGGTTGAAACTAAATGTAATTTTAGATATGTGTGAGAGGAGCTTAAATAAGCAGAGACAGTGCAAGTCAGACAGCTGTGCTTTATGTGTTATACTAATGATAATGATTTGGTAATTCCCGACATTCCATTTGTGGATTAATGGCTGTGGAATGTGTGAAGACCCCCATCAAACAAAAGAGCTCTCACTTGAAAATTTAGTATCACAGTATTAATTTTGTGTAGATTAATGGTGGCTAGTGCATTCACCTCTCAGCGCTGAGGTTGTGGGTCTGAGTCCCATTCTGGATGGAGTTTCAATGTTCTCTCTCATGTCCGTGTGGGTTTCCTCTGGCCTTGTCCTGGTAATGTCAAGGGACCAAATGAAGACCTGGACCCCAACCTGGAACTGCATGGATATAAAAGTGGTTTATAATGTGTTGTGTTTAAACCTCCAACCACTAGATAGCAGTGTTGTAATCTATCTTCAGCCATTAGACTCTTCCATTCCCATTATTATTAATCCCATACAAATAAGATATATAGCCTGCACATAATATATTGCAATATACAGAATAGTAACCCCTGTATCATGATGCATGTCACCAGGTTTTTGCCATTGTTGTGAATAGTATTATATTAAAATTCCACATCTGTGGAAAAAACGTCACAGATAAACATGAGCTGTTATTCTTTTAAAAAAACATGACATATTTAAAATGGAGACCAATATATAAAAACAACATTTTGGAATAAACTCCCAATATAAATGACAGCATAAACGGACGTCGGCTGTTTTGTTTCGACATTTCAATTATGCCTTCTCCCACATTCGCCTTTTTAAAATGGAACTTTAATGGAAAGTTTTACCGGACGTTTCTGAAGCTTGAAATAAACAAGAAAGCAGCAACATTCGAACAAATAATGCACAATAATACCCTTTGTGCTCTGCCGTCCGTTACATAACGATAACCTTATCCAGATAAATTTAGACTGATCTTTGTTCCGACTGTTCCCGTCTGGCCCAAGTTCTTCCTGTTAGTCTCCATCAGTGACTAATACTCAGCCATGATTAAAACAGTGGAGATTCACTTAGCAGATAGAGCGACATTTTGATTAGAACATTGAATTCTCTCTCTCTCCGTTTTAATTGCTGTGAATAATGCTTAAAATAACATCTCTTCAGTACCTGAGAGCTGCTTGGATGACCTTTTCCCGGCTCTGCTGTGTTGTGACAGAGTCATTTTCCAGTCCTTAATGCACTCGGAGTGTACTCTGTTCAGAGGCAGTGTTCGCAGGGTGCTAATCTCTGCCTCTCAACACCTCACCGCACACACTCATTAAGAGTAGGGGTCCTAAAAGGGTCCCCGACGCTCTGGAGTTGGACGTGCTAATGACTTGCATTTCTGAATAGAAAAGATGAGGATATTTTATAGGTTTGGTGCTGAAGCTGAAGGTGAAAGACTCTAATGTGATTCTGTCTTATAACAAGTGTTCAAAATCAAAGTACAGAGACAAATACCATTCACAAGCATCATCATCATCATCACCACAAACAATAAAAGTAGCACTTTGGGACACTTAACAACACAAGTTAAACTATTATTTTATTGCTTATATTGGGTCTCTCTGCTTTGTCTCTGTTGATATATACAGGATGTCTCAAAAGTTAGGAAACACCCATATAAAATGGTTTAGCAGACAGTCATCCTATTGTATACAACGTGCTGTGGTGGAAACCTGTTATGTTACCAACATGTGAAGGTAGGTGTGTGACATATCAAACTGGTAGAGAATTTCACCAGAAAACCAGAGATGTGCTTCATGTTAACATAACCATGTTCATTTTCATGTTAAAACAGTGAGAGAATGTGCACTGCCGCTTCAGTAGAATGGCCGTTAAGTTAAACGCTCCTAGTTAAAAAGCCCGGTGAAGGCAGACTAAACCATTTTGTTCAAGGGGTGAGGTTGCCTGTCCTCAGATACTATATGTAGGCTATGATACACAATTCAATTCATCACTCAGCCGATTTATTTATCCAAAACATTACATTTACATTAATTTACTCATATACATTTATCTTTAAATTATATGTATTAATATTTAAAAGAAAAGAAAACTTCTAAGGGCCCTCCCCCCACTTGGGGGCCTTGGTAACTCAGTTCCACCTTTCCCCCACTACTACGCCCCTTCTCACAAGCACTATTGCCAATTTAGCGATTTTGTTACTATTTTTTGTCAAATTTAGCTCCTTTTTTTTTTTAAAGTGACAAGCAACAAATATCGCTACTTTTCCCAGTGTTATTGGAGACTTCATGTGAAAGCACCAATCATTCTGCAGTTACTGTCCTCAGTAAGCCCCTCCCCCATCCCAAAGCCCTGACAGGCAGTTAAAAAGTCTCACAGTTGCCTAGCGCAGACATTCTGAGTTTTATATATTGGATATGGTTGGTCCATTTATGAAATTTTTAATTTATGAAATTGGTTCATTTGTAGTCCTAAACATATTCACTTTTTGTCTCTCCAAAAATGTTATTTTACACCTACATGCAAATGATCAATTATGCAAATTAGGCAATGATGTCATAACATCTTTTAGCCACTTTTAGGACAGCCAATAGCTACTTTCTTTACTTAGGAGTCATGTATGTGAGGTTGGTGATAGTTTAAGGCTGGGGTAGAATTTTGCTTCAGAACCAGTTGAGCGAGGGATGTCTAAGAATTAGAAGAAAAAACAAAAATTGGGAGAATGAAAAGAAAGCTCCTTCCACACTCACCTCCTCACTTGTCCCATTCGGGAGAGTATTGAAGGTCCAAAAAGCTGAAGGAAGGCCCTCAAACCCTCATGTTCTCCAGAGAGAAGTGAACAGAACAGTAGACTTTGGATTCAGCTGAAGCTTCTTTTACTGCCTTGGTGGAGTCTGTTTGTAATTTTAACAGAAGTGTTAGACATTATGATGCATATACAAAGTTTGGGAAGGCGAGGAGAAGTGGATAAAGAAAGAAAGAGGACTGGTCCTGCAGAACTTCAGAATGACATGATTGGTGGTCATTGTGCTGTAAATGCAGCCAAATTGAATCACTTTTTACATTTTTATGATTAAAGGTCTACTTCTGCACTTAAACTGGGTCTCAATTGGATGTTCTAGTTCCTGATTTGTAGGCAGATGTCACACTTTACTGCCATCAAAGGCATTTGGTTCAATTGCAGATTTTAGCCAAATCATTTTCCTCTCAGTTCATTCATCAACTTACAGTTTCCAGGAAAATCCATTTTATCCATTTTTAGGAGATATTATTATTATTATTATTATTATTATTATTATTATTATTATTATAATTATCATCATCATTAAGTGATGTCAAGCTGATTCTGACTCATGGAGAACATTCATTCATTCATAAATTCACACTTAATCCTTATCAGGGTCGCGGTTAGTCCCCTACCCACTCACTGGGCGCAGGGCAGGGCATTACATTAGTCAACTAAGCCCAGGACAGGGCGCCAGTCCATCGCTGGGAGACACACACACACACACACAATTTTTAGAGTACCCAATTCACCTGACCTCCATGTTTTTGGACTGTGGGAGGAAACCGGAGACCCCGGAGGAAACCCACGCAGACACGGGGAGAACATGGAAACTCCGCTCAGATGGGGAATCGAACCCAAGACCCCAGCGCTGAGAGGTGAACATGCTAACCACTAAGCCACCGTTGGGTTTTCAGGTTTCTTAATGGCAATTCCTTTGATTGTATCCATCCATCCTGTTATTACCTTCAACTGCTCCAGCATAATTGTCTTCTCAACAGAACTGCTTCTTCTCATAATGTGTCCAAAATATGACACCTTCTGGTCTTCTAGTGAAAGGTGAGGATTGATTAGATTGAGGATCCATTCACTTTTCTTTGCTGTCCAAGCTTCTCTCAAAAGTATTTTCCAACACATCAGTATTATTCCTGTCCTGGTTTTTATTGTCCAGGCTTTGCATCAATAAAGACCCGCAGAGAAGACCACAGTCCAGACTATTCTAGTCCTTGTTTGAAGAGACAAACCATTAAATTTGAAGATCTTCATTTTCTTCATCCTTGCTCTGCTGAGTAGCCGTCTGGGCCGTATTTTCGGACTCTTGCTAACGATTCGTGTTCCAAGCAAACAAAAGCTGTCCACCACTTCAACATTTTCTCCATTAATGGTAACGTTAGTGGTCTATCATGTCACGACTTGTGTCTTCTTCATATGCTATTGAAGGTCCATCTTTTCACTCAAGGTCTCTAATTTGGTTAAATTATGTTTAAAAAACTAATTTATATTTGCTATAAATGTATATAATTAGCATTTTACCACCTAACTATCCATTGTTCCATAGATGTTTATATGTGCTCTCAAATGTCATTTACCTGTTAAGATGCTGTTTTATAGACTAAAATCCTAGAGCTACATGCAGTATCTAGTTCTCTGTCAGCCATTTTTGTTTACCATGTGTTTTGCTGAACTTTCAATTAGTGACCACCAGGTGGGGACAACAAGGCAACATCCACTAAAGTCGCTGTCATTAAATTATAACATTATAACTCCATGCATATAGAAGATAAAGACATGAAATCGCTGTCCGGTGTCATGACCTCTGTACTTAAATGTGCCAAAGATAATATTTTGATTATTTTGATTATTCAGATATAAATTCTCAGACTCTCTCTCTCTGTCTCTCTCTCTCTCTCAGTCTTGAATAAAGGACTCTGAAGTACTCTTTCTTTTGCTCTGCAGGCTTTACTATAAAGTACGTTGGTTTTCACTGTCTTCGGTACCTGTAAAATTTACACCCACATAAAAAGGTAAATAGCCTGCAAGGCCTTACTGATATAAGCTACTGATTGTCTCCCTATTACAATTTTATGGACGGTGTAATTCAGATGGACACAACACAGCCTCCTAGAAGTCGTTTTGGCTCTGGAGACTGCTGAGCAGCCCCTGGAGATGGCCGATTTCAAATGCATTACTGTTTAAGTCAGCTTAAAGAATTTATGGCAAATGATAGCATCACTGGCAAACAATGACTTCCTTTTTTAAACAAAACAGAATCTACATTATAATCCCAGATTACAGAATGGAAACCCTTAAGGGCTTCAGTCACAGAGGTGAAACACTACAGTCAGATTTAAACAGTTACATAGCAGGTAATGCCTAAAACTCTAGCAGTCCGTGGTGGATCGTTCTCAGCATTGAAGTGACACTGATGTGGTGGTGGCGTGTTAGTGTGTGAGATGGTACCTGTGTCACTGCTGCAGTGAGAATAGTTCACCAACTAGAATGATCCAGCCAACAGCATCTTGTGACCCCCAGTGAAGGACTAGAGGACCAACACAATTCAAAACAGTGTCAGAACATTTATATTAGTCCAATCATCATGACATTTTCACACAGTGTAAAGGATGAGCTCACATTATGCAGAAAACTACACATCCCAAAAAATGAAGGAACTTGTTTATCTTCGGATGACAATGATACTTTTAATACTCTGAAGTGTTGTTCTCAACTGGCCAAGAGCTATACAATCCATCTAAACACTGCTGACCACTATATTTATTGAAGACAAGATTGAAGACAAAAAGCCTCCAAACAAGCAGAATCTAAAAATAGGTGCATTACAGGCAGAGCATCACTTGGGAGGATACTCGGCATGAGGTGACATCTATGGGTCACAGACTTCAGACAGCCATCAAATGTATAAGAATGCTGTTGGGACTGAGCTTCATACAAGTAACATCAATTATTTAGCCATACATCAAAAATGAGAATATTGTGATAAAGTTCATAATTTAATTCAAAAGGTAAAATTCCATATATATTTAAATTCATTGCATAAAAATATTGGTATACTGTTGATCAGTATGGCTTACATCTCATGAAAATTAGAAATCCATGTGATAGTTTGATGTACCATGTCATCTGCAGGTGTTGGTTCACTTATCAAGTCCAAAGTCAACACAGCCATTTACCAGCCACCTCCACCAATGACTGAAATGTGTTATAGCCATAAACAAACAAAAAAAAAAGGTTCACTGTGCATTGTGCAGCCAAAAACACAGCTCCACAGTGCATTGGGGGAATGGGGCTCCACCCTATCATAGGTGCCACGCCACTGTGGGTGGATCTCAAGAAAAGTGCCGCACTCGCTATAAACACTCAAGGCTAGTCAGCAAGAAGAGAACTCCCGCCCCCCCCTTCATAGTTTGCAATGCTACCTAGTGTGAACCTTCCACACG
This sequence comes from Crenuchus spilurus, assembly GCA_036984385.1. Lineage (NCBI taxonomy): Eukaryota > Metazoa > Chordata > Actinopteri > Characiformes > Crenuchidae > Crenuchus > Crenuchus spilurus. The sequence goes on from BRDA01026338.1 coordinate 8,752, forward strand.
TCATTTGAGGAAGTAGACAGACACGATTACCTGGGGGGACAGAACCAGCCAGGAGGAACAGATTTATAGGCGGACTCCTCACAGACAATACGCATAGCCTCACATGAGACAGAGGACCATGGCTCTGACCTCAAAAGACAAAACAGGGCAAAGGTCAAAGATTGAGTGCTAAAGATTAAATAGGCAGTGTGAGACTTTTGAGCAAAATACATTCAGTTACCAGCAGAATCTAACTGAAGGAAAGTTGAGGAGTCTATACAAAACCTTTATGTACGCCTGTCACAGCTGCAGGCAATAACAGCTGATGCGAAAAAGGAGCCCATCTCCAGCTGTGGACCTTTTACAGGGAAAAGACCAGTGACCTCAGCAGGTTTTCTCCCAAACTTGTCATAACTTCATATTTTCCTTCCCTAAATAGCCTCTTAATGTATCATATATTTAAAAAAATTTACAGTGTGGTCTGCACTGTAATTTCAAATAGGTGAAAATTACACTTTCAAAAAGATGGCCCTGAAATTGTTCCTTAGTTAGAAAAATGACTCTGTATAGAACCACAAGTAGTCAACAATTCATTTGCTCTTCACTTTGATTGATAATGTGATGCATTAAGCCTTTCTGAAATTCACTCTAAATTGGCACCAAAATGGTTTCACTATTGTTAATATCCAGCCTTTAACAATAGTGAACACCATTAGGAGATTGTATTATAGAACTATTGCAAAATGATGCATTGCTTTCTCTTCATTGCATTCATTCTGTATATATTTGTTTGTTTAGATTTTACATTAAACTTTTTGACAGTGTGATCTGCACACAACAGAATTTGACCACTGCATTTTGAACATCTGTGCATTGAAACACACACTAGGCGGTGAGAACATGTGCCCAAAGTGGTGGGCAGCCCTATCCATGGCGCCCAGGGAGCTGTTGGGGGTTAGGTGCCTTGCTCAAGGGCACATCAGTCATGACCTACCCGGGAATCAAACCAGCAACCTTCCAGTAACAAGACCAGATCCTTAACCACCAGGCCATGGCTGCATGATTAAACAATATGCTGTGAGCAATAGAATCTGGATGTATCAAATATGATAAAAACGTATATATCCGTGTTATTTATTTATTTATTTATTTATAACATACCAGTTTAAAATAGTTTCCTGGCAATCATTTGTGTCTCTGGCTTTATAGAGTTAGAAATGCATTAAATGTATCTGTACATTATCTGAACAGTGTATGTATACCGTATATCTGTTGTAAATGTATGCATGTTATTTGTATACAAATTTCCTCTTTTCCTTCAATTTTAAAGCTGCTCTGTTTGAACTGCTGTGCTTCAGAAATGCCATCTTAGCAGATTAACAGAAATATCACCGGGTTTCATTTAGTCACCCCTTTACTGACACTTAAGTGTAAACTAAAAGGCTTTTAGTTTGTGTGGAGATGCCATCACGCTGTGTTCACAGTCAGTTGTAAATGCCACAGTTGAATGTATTCTGCATCTGTGACATACAAAACCACGACTTAATTCTCTCCAATCTTTCCATCGTGCGCTTTCTTTCTCCTCCTCTCTCCAATAAGACATTTCTTATTTCAAATGTATAATTTAGTAATACATGTGCAGACAATAAACAATTAAGGCACGAAACAATTAAGCTCTAACTAGGTCGTATATTTCATATAAAATCACTGTTGTAGCTCAAACATAGTAACTTTAAAGCAGGCAGAAGGAAAAATGTTCTTTAATGAATGTTCAGTATGTATGGTCATATAGTATAATGGGCAGCATGATGTCACACACTGCAGAAAAGCTTTAAATACACTAAATTTATTTACTGTACATCATTTTGTTACTGAAAAAAAATTCCATTATTTATGTTAGCAGCTGCCTCTTAAATTGCATAAACATTTAATCAAAAATGAGCCAATAGAAATGCCTCACAATTAAATCACTTCACATTAACTTATGTAAACCTGGTTAAGTTAGCAGAACTCAAAATAATTAAGGCAATCACCTGCCTAAATTAAACATCAGAAACTTATAGAATTTGCAGCTTTTTAGTTATTTACACACATTTTTTTTTAATTGCAGACTTCTTTAAATATTCGAAAACACAGCACAAAGATTTGATATGTCTCCACATAAAGTTATAGTAAAGTTATAAAGGTTATAAAGTAATAAAGTCTCAAGGTTTTTCCTCCAGCTCTGAGGGAGTTTTCCCTTGCCACTGTCGCCGTTGGCTTGCTCACCGGGGATTAGGGATTAATGATTTGATGTTTGTTATTACAAACCCTGTAAAGCTGCTTTGTGACATCAGTTGTAAAAAGCGCTTTATAAATAGAATTGATTTGATTAGGTGACTACTTAAAAAAAACTTTGTGGCAAATAATTGTCTTAAATTAAGTACCACCTACTAAAAAGACTAAAACATGCTGACTCAAAGCATTTAAGTTACAGTCATTTCAGTGCATTACTGCAAACATTCAACTGATGATGTCACCACATGTACGTCGGTATCAAAAACCTTTCATTAATAGAAACATCTGAAAATAATAAAGAACAGACTACAAAACAAAAACAGGTATTTTAGGAGATTATTAGAGTTACCATCCATCCACCTATCATCTTATCTGCTTTATCCTGCTCAGGGTCGCGGTTAGTCTCCTAGCTTTTCACCAGGCACAAGGCAGAGCACCACAGACTATCCTAGCCAAGCCCAGAATGCCAATCCATCACTGTTTACACACACACACACACACACACACACACACACACACACACACACACACACACACATTTTAGAGTAAAACCTCTGCACTGAGAGGTCAGTGTGAAATCCACAAAGCTACCATGCCAACCTAGAATCATCATCATTAACATACAGAATAATGATAATATACAACCCCAAATTAACTTATTTAAAAATAACTGATCAAAATAAAAACAAAAATAGCTAATTATCAGGAACTGACAAAACCACTAAGAATGCTGGATCAATCTACCTATTGTTTAAAGTGTAAATCAGACATTAGGCTATTTTACTTAACACTACAAACACGGCTCTACATCACTATTACATCATCATACCAGTTTCTTTAAATCAAAATAAGGAAATTGTTGAACATCCTCAATATTTTAAATTAAATGTTGAATATATTTTAAGCTGCATTTACTCCATCCAAATAAATCATTTAATTTGGGTTTATGGTGTTCAAGGAATATTCTACTGACACACCTTTGACTTTATTTTGTCTGTATTACAGGTTATATATGTACAATCAAGCAGACTGAATACCCATCAAAGACTTCAGCACATTTCCTGGAAACAGATATAGATATGATGCTGAGGTCCTTCTTTGAAACTCCACTAAAAGGTTTATTCAATAGAAAGCCATTAAAACGACCCTCAACCCTGTGTTGTACACAGCTGTGTATTAGAGACTTGCATCTGGAAAAGTCCTGTTTCTTAAGCTTCATCAAACTAACATTTGCAGGGATGTTCTGTTATTAAATGGCCATGGTACTCTAGTGCTCCCCATGACCTGCCAAGGATAAAGAATCTGTTTACAGTAAATTACACCCCACTCCCTTCCAACTACCATCTGCCGCTTAGTACGCTGCTGTGTAGATCCCACTAAAAATAGAGCTCTGATTGACTCCTGAGGAGACTGGGGTCCATGCTGCCCAAAAGCCTCTGAAATAGCCTTTCCTGCATGTCTAACAAAGTGAAAAAATCTGTTCAAAGAAAATATGTAAATATTTTGCATTTGCTGATGTCTAGTTTCCAGAGTTTATCATCAGAAGATGGCTTTCAGCAACTGGCCAAAAAAGGAGTGTCCAAACTTTTTGAGTGTCCAAACGCTTCAAAAAGAGCGTATTGTGGGTAACACTTTCTAGTAGTCTGTATTTATAAGCCATCATAAATGTGGTTGTAACTCTTTATAACTTGGAAATAATGCATTGTAAGCATATTTATAAACTCCAATAATGCATCATAATTATATATTATAACTCCGGGCCTGATGACTTATAAACATGTTGTAACATTAATGTTGTAATTCACTGTAATGCATTATAAACAAATAATGATCTGCACAGTTATAAAGGCTATCACAGCTATAAAAACATTGAGTTATAATGTAGAATTATGATGCATTTTAAGAGTTTATATACACTGCTCAAAAAATAAAGGGAACACTTAAACAACACAATGTAACTCCAAGTCAACCACACTTCTGTGAGACCAACCTGTCCAGTTAGGAAGCAACACTGA
>BRDA01026342.1:0-19757 GCA_036984385.1 Crenuchus spilurus
ATTGACATTTGCCATCTCCACATCATTGCATTCAGTTTTTATTCACAATTTGTTTAGTGTCCCAACTTTTTTGGAATCCGGTTTGTATTTGCTGGGCTATTGATTATATTGAGTGGTGTTTTGATGGTAATTAGTTATGTTTTAATGGAAATGGTTAATCTGCTAAATGGCCTGGGCTAAAAATTACCATAATGAATTATAAATATATGTATAATATAAATATATGTATAAATGCCAAATGGTCAGAGCTGCTTATGTTTCTGTAATAGCATTCACAAGTTACTTCACTTTCTCCTCAGCTGCACTGAGAGAGAGAGACAGCGAGAGACACGGAGACAGAGAGTGAGACAGATCTCCAGATTTCTGTTCATAACAGTGTCTGAGCATAAATCACATTAATTATGGAAGCCTCTCAGTATGGAGGACTCATGGAGGGAAAATGAAATGATCAGGTCCATCAGTGAGGAGAGTTAATGAAAATACTAATTACCTCATGATGAAGTGCAGAGAGAGAGAGAGGAGTGAGAGATCACATTTGTGTTTAATTGAGATGTTGAGAGAGCTGTAATAACGCTGTTGTTTTGCGCTGAGTCACACAGTTTCACCGCTTAATTGACCAATAAAGACAGTCCGGTGATGGACACTCACAAGTCAGCATCTGCAGCCTTTAATTAGTCTGTAATTCTCAGCCATGTGTTTAATGTGTGTCTAAATTCAGCTCAGTGTGTGTTTGAGCGAGTCTGTGATAGACGAGACATTAGTGAGAAATTCATGTCACTTTATGATTAAAGGGTCTGTTTGATGGAGAACGGACTTTTCTTCACTTTTACTGAAATAAAGGAGTTTGTTGTATGTAAACACAGATAGTTCTCAGTCCAGACAGTCTAGAGCTGCAAAAACAGACCGTTCTGAATTTACAGCTTTTGTGATGTCACAGAATGAGTTAACTTACAAATACACATATTCAGCAATCTCACCCATTCAACCTACAGCAAATAAGTCCCACCCATTCTGTCTATAACAGTTTAGTCACACCCATTCAGTCTACAACAGTTCAGCTCCACCCATTCTGTCTATAACAGTTTAGCCACACCCATTCACCCTACAGCAAATAATCCCCACCCATTCAGTCTATAACAGTTTAGCCACACCCATTCAAACTACAACAGTTCAGCTCCACCCATTCTGTCTATAACAGTTCAGCTCCACCCATTCAGTCTACAACAGTTTAGCCACACCCATTCAACCTACAGCAAATAAGCCCCACCCATTCAGTCTACAACAGTACAGCTCCACCCATTCAGTCTACAACAGTTCAGCTCCACCCATTCAATCTACAACAGTACAGCTCCACCCATTCAGTCTACAACAGTACAGCTCCACCCATTCAGTCTACAACAGTTCAGCTCCACCCATTCAGTCTACAACAGTTTTTTGTACAACAGCTAAGTCTGAGTGTGTACTTTTATATACAGTAAGAAAATAATCTGTTTAAGACCTTAAAGACCTTTAAGAGAGGTTGGAAAATGGGCGTGTAAACATGAATTATGGATGATTTTTGTACATAAACCCAAGCATAACACACACACACACACACACACACACAAACAAACACACACACCGTTATATTCACACTCTTCATAAGATCAACATGTATTGTAGGAACTCCCCACGACTTCTCGGTTTAATTCACAGTTAATATCAGATTTTGTTCCCATTGATTTTCTCTCAGGGTTTTCACTCTGAATTATTCATCTCTCACTCTCTCTCTCTCTCACTCTCTCTCTCTCTCTCTCTCTTTCTCTCTTTCTCTCTCTCTCTTTTACTCTCTCTCTCTTTTACTCTCTCTCTCTCTCTCTTTCTCTCTCTCTTTTACTCTCTCTCTCTCTCTCTCTCTCTCTCTCTCTCTTTTACTCTCAATCTCTTTCTCTTTTACTCTCTCTCTTTCTTTCTTTTGCTCTCTCTCTTTCTCTCTCTCTGTGAGTGATCATTGGGGTAGATTTGGATGATAATCAATGAAGCTGGTTATGATGTGTAGACTGAGAGGTGCTGAGCATGTGAGTGTAAATGAAGATGGATGAAGCCTCACCACAGTCAATCAAGGCAATCAAGAAGAACATCAACAGCAGTTTCCCTGTTAGAAAGGAGTAGTGATACTGATCTCTCCTCACCCCAGCCAACTCCATTATGTTTTATTGTTTATGTCATATTCAACATTGCAAACTAACTGCTATTAACAGTTGCATTATTATTATTATTATTATTATTATTAATTTATTTATTTATTATGTAATATATGTGGTCTGTAAATATGGACAAAACTCATGAGTGTACATTCGGTGTTGTTGGCATCATTTGTTTTGTAGCTCCAACGTAATACTAATGAAGCAAACATCATCAACTTTAGCTAATCAAACATATTTGAGGTAACTTTGACCTCATTTACACGTGGTCATTTCATATATTACCATACTACATTACCATATAGTTAAATGAGGCACATGTAAGCCACCTATTATGGCAGTGTCAATGTAGCCATTTCTCCAAGCTGCATTAAAAAAAAACAAATTATACAAAACAAACCAAGACCTATTCAAACCACTTCACTCAAAACCCACCTAATACAGTCAGAATCAAACCAAACACAACCAAAACATCACCAATACAGTCAAAAACAAACCAAACACAACCAACACATCACCAACACAGTCACAACACAACCAAAACATCACCAATGCAGTTAACACCAAACCAAACACAACCAAAACATCACCAATAGAGTCAAAACCAACCCAAACACAACCAAAACTTCACCCAATACAGTCAACACCAAACACAACCAAAACATCACCATTACAGTCAAAACCAAACCAAACACAAGCAAAACTTCACCCAATACAGTCAAAACCAAACCAAACACAACCAAAACATCACTCAATACAGTCAAAACCAAATACAACCAAAACATCACCATTACAGTCAAAACCAAACCAAACACAACCAAAACATCAACAATACAGTCAAAACCAAACCAAACACAACCAATACATTACTAATACAGTCACAACACAACCAAAACATCACCAATACAGTCAACACCAAACCAAACACAACCAAAACATCACCAATACAGTCAAAAACAAACCAAACACAACCAAATCACCAATACAGTCAACACCAAACCAAACACAACCAACACATCACCAATACAGTCACAACACAACCAAAACATCAACAATACAGTCAACACCAAACCAAACACAACCAAAACATCACTCAATACAGTCAAAACCAAACACAACTAAAACATCACCATTACAGTCAAAACCAACCCAAACACAACCAAAACTTCACCCAATACAGTCAACACCAAACCAAACACAACCAAAACATCACTCAATACAGTCAAAACCAAACACAACCAAAACATCACCATTACAGTCAAAACCAAACCAAACACAACCAAAACATCACAATTACATTCAAAACCAAACTAAACACAAGCAAAACTTCACCCAATACAGTCAAAACCAAACCAAACACAACCAAAACATCAACAATACAGTCAAAACCAAACCAAACACAACCAAGACATTACCAATACAGTCACAAAACAACCAAAACATCACCAATACAGTCAAGACCAAACCAAACACAACCAAAACATCACCAATACAGTCAAAACCAAACCAGACACAACCAAAACATCACCAATACAGTCAAAAACAAACCAAACACAACCAGCACATCACCAATACAGTCACAATACAACCAAAACATCACCAATACAGTCAACACCAAACCAAACACAACCAAAACATCACCAATACAGTCAAAACCAAACAAATCACAACCAAAACATCACCAGTACAGTCAAAACACAACCAAAACATCACCCATACAGTCAACACCAAACCAAACACAACCAAATCACCAATACAGTCAACACCAAACCAAACACAACCAAAACATCACCAATACAGTCAAAACCAAACCAAACACAACCAAAACATCACCAATACAGTCAAAACCAAACCAAACACAACCAAAACATCACCCAATACAGTCAAAATTAAACCAAACACAACCAAAACATAACCCAATACAGTCAACACCAAACCAATCACAACCAAAACATCACCCAATACAATCAAAACCAAACCAAACACAACCAAAACATCACCAATACAATCAAAACCAAACCAAACACAACCAAAACATCACCACTACACTCAACACCAAACCAAACACAAGCAAAACATCACCCAGTACAGTCAAAACCAAACCAAACACAACCAAAACATAACCCAATACAATCAAAACCGAACCAAACACAACCAAAACATCACCAATACAGTCAAAACCAAACCAAACACAACCAGTACCCCTCCCTTTATCTCGGTTTAGCTACATTAGCTTCACTGCTACATTTGTGCTAATGGTGAAATTGTTTAAATGTGTTTAATTTGTCAAATCTTTCCTTTTACTCTTCAAAACAGTTTCAGTTGTGTGTGATTTAGCCTTACAATGTGAATAATGCTAATAAGTGGGGTATGAGCTTTTATTACCTGTTAGCTTCATTAGCATAAAGTCAGGTACTTCAGTCAACAAGCACACTGTCCCCAAAGTGTGTGTTTAAATATGACTTCCCCCATGTCTGTGAATGTCTAAGTGATGTTATTTTCCATGTGGCCCTGCTTGCTCCCCTCGTTCTTGCCCCAGACTCTGATTTTGCCCCTCCAGATCCCGCCTGATACCTTGCATTCGCTCTGACAGCTTGATCGTGTTAGAGTGAGCTGGGGGAGTGCGAGCGTCTCTCACTAACACACACTGCTCTCTCACCTGTCAGCTTTCACATCGTTCACAGAGGCTCGGGGGGGTCCCCGGTGGGCCGCCATGTCTCTCCCGGTGACCCGCGGCCTCTGCGTCCAGACGGTGGTAATCAATGAGTGGCTGTCAGGGTGCCAGGCTGATGAAGGCAGGCGGAAATGAGCAGAAACGAAGTTGGGCTCCAGCTCTCTTGCTCTCCTCCAGCGGCCTGGACGGCTGCTCTCTGAGCTGGGTGATGTAGATGTAATATTGTGTTGGCTCTTGCTGCATTTCACTTGCAGTTTGTAGGTCTGCACTAGACTAAACTGATGTGTGCCACTGTGTGAGAATTTGAGCTGGAATTTTACGGATGATATTTCACTCTTGCAGCAAAATCAGGAGCCTTACAATGATCCCTATATGTATGTTATTATATACTGTATGTGCATATATCTGCACATTATAACCACCCCTGGTTCGGCCAGGGACATCTGCATGTATAAATACATGAGCACACCAGTCAGTTGTAGCAGAGTATAAAACAAAGGACGTAACGTGACTGATGTCCATGATAATAGGGTACCAGGTGTAAGCATGGTGGTGGATGTATCTCAGAAGCCGCTGTCTTTGTGGGATGTTCTAGAGCCGCTGTAGTGAAGGTGTGCTCAGAATAGACTTCTCATACATTGAGCAACTTCCAATGGTGCCCCATCAGTGATACCAGAGGGGAAATAAGTATACCTCACCAGTCAATAGCTTGTCCACCTTTAGGAGGAATAACTTGAAGTAAGTACGACTTTATCCGTTTGTCACTGGAGGATGTGTGGTCCACTCCTGTTGAGGTCATTCAGGTTTATGGGCATTAGTTCATGCACATCTCTCTTAGCACTTCAATTGGGTCAAGGTCTGGACTTTGACTGGGCCGTGCTGGACATTTGCTGATGTGCTTGGGATCATTTTCTTGTTGCATGACCCAACATCAGCCAAGCTTAAGCTGTGAGATAGATTTGGCATTTGGCTCTAGCATACTTTGGTATACACAGAGGTTCCTGGTCGGCTCAGTGACTCAAAAGTGTCCAGGTCCTGTGGCTCCAAATCAAGCTCAAAATCATCACCCATCCACCACCATGCTTGAAAGCTGGTTTGAGTTGTTTGTGCTGATATGCTGTTTGGTTTTTCTGCATTATGGATAAACATCTGAACTTTAGTGTCATAAACTTGAACATTTAATACGCTAACTGAGGCTTGTAGACAGTGGCAGTCCTAGCTCATTTCGCGCCCTGGGCAAACAACCCATCCGGTGCCCTGGGCAGCTGCCCATATCGCCCAATATCAGAAACCGCAACTGCTCGTAGAGTCTGAGATGTAGCGCTTGAGATTTTGACTATTTCTCTGAGCATTACAGTTTGAGATCCACTCCAGGGTCTAGAATAATTTCCACATGTGAGTAATCCGTTTTTCTGTAGAACAGATTCAGATTGTTTGGAAATGGCCTTATAACTTCATAGATGTCCTCATTAGCATTGTGTTAACCCTCTGAGATTTTATCCTAGAAACAAAACAAAACATGCCCTGAAAACCTTAAAGGGTCTACTGTTCAAATATATACAGCCTGAATTGTATTTGTGAGAGGAGCTTAAATAAGCAGAGACACATTTTTCAGAGTGAGTCAGACAGCTGCACATTTTTTTCTTGTCAAATGAAAATCTGCCATTCATATGAAAATGACATGGTAATTTCAGACATTCCATTGGTGGATTAGCGGAATGTGTGGAATGTGAACCTGAACAATTAGCTCTTAGTTGATTGTTCACACGTAAATATTCAATCTAGGAACCACTGAATGAGTGAAATGGTGTCACCTCACATTAGTTAAGCTTTAGAAATAAAAGCACATACAATGTCTAAAAACTGTAATGAGCAGTGTGTAGCCAACACCTCTTTTATTCAGTTCTGAGCTCAAGTCTTGGCTAGAAATGTTTAGAGGTTTTTTTCACAATATATCAGCACATCTGAAAACAGGTTTTTGGAAAGTCTAAGTTTAGAGCAGATTTAATCAGAATATATATTAACGACACTCTTACTGTTCTGACTCTGTTGTTGCTGAGTTTGTGCTGAACAAAAGCCTGTTTGGGGGAAATAATTTTAGATGGGTGTAATTTGTAAAAAGTCAGGACATGTCAGACTACATCAGAGTGTCTGAAACACTGTCAGACTGCAGACGGTTAATTATATTATTTGTATTATCAGATTTCTTTTTGTTTCCTGAGGTTAGGATTAAGGTTGGGATTAGATTTGGGATGAAACACTCTAACACTCTTATTACAATACTGGAATAAAATAAAATAAACAGTAAACATTCATGTTCTGTGTGTGGATTAGTTGGTTTAACTCCAAACTTCTCCTCATGGTAGTCCAGTCTTACCTGTAGTTATCAGTTATCAATACGGCGTTCACTTAATCAATACTTCATTATGTTAATTCAAGAGTGCTGCTGATTAATTTAATAAATCTCTGTATTCATACTGTGTGTAACTGATTCTTGCAGATGATATTTCACACTTGCAGCAAAACTCACACACACACACACACACACACACACACACATGTCTGTGCGGACATTGAAACAGATACTGAAGATAAAAAAATAAACAAAACTATATGTGTACACACATCACCAGAGGTAAAGTTCTGTATCTGTCATTAATCATTAATGATTAATGATTAATGATTAATTGTGTAGACTGTAGTGTCAGTGTGTTCATTGTAAAGCTCTGTTGTTATAAAGAGACTCTAATGGGAATCATTGACTTTATTTTACTCTAATCTGATATTTTATCCAGTTTTCTGTAATTTCACTCTAAAGGATTTGATGATGTGGTTTCTGATAGGCTGATACCTGTAAACATGGACTGAAATATGTTTAAAGGCTGTATACAGCTACGCTAACATCACTTCAAGTGTTTTATAGGTATCTGTCATACAATGTCAAAATCACATAATCAAGAGCTGCTTGATGTAGGCGGCATCTGCAATTAGTCATATTCTGCTGCATTAACTCTGCAGGAACAACACTACATATCACTGCAATGGGCGGGGCTAACCTGCTGTAGACTCAGTGGATTGGGCTAAACTTCTGCAGACTGAATGGGTGGGACTAAGCTACTGTACATGAATCAGTGGAGCTAAGCTGCAGCAATACAAATGGGTAGAGCCAAACTAACCTATGCTGATGGGTGGGGCTAAACTGCTGTAGGCTGAATGGGTGTAGCTAAATTGCTGCATGTTAAATGGGCAGAGCCAATCTGCTGTAGGCTGAATCGGTGGGGCTAAACTGCTGAAAAGTAAATGGGTGAAGCCAAACTGCTAAGATGGAAGGGTGTTGCTAAACTACTGTAGAATAAACTGGTTGAGCTAAACTGCTATAGGAGGAATGGGTGGAGCTAAACTGCTGTAGTTTGAATGGGTGGAGCCAATCTGATGTAGTTAGAATGGGTGGAGCTAAACCGCTGTAGTTTGAATGGGTGGAGTTAAGTGCTAAAGTCTGAATAGGTGGAGCTAAAGTGCTGTCGTATGAATGGGTGGAGCTAAAGTGCTGTAGTATGAATGGGTGAAGCTAAAGTGCTGTAGTATGAATGGGTGGAGCTAAAGTGCTGTAGTATGAATGGGTGGAGGTAAAGTGCTGTAGTTTGAATGGGTGGAGCTAAAGCACTGTAGTTTGAATAGGTGGAGCTAAAGTGCTGTCGTTTGAATGGACAGTTGTGTGACATCACATCACAGCCATAATTAGATGTTTTTTTATCTGTTTAGTGTTTTTGAGGGATTTTGTCCGTCTGATGGACTCTTTAATGCTTTAGTGCTGCTTTTTTGCAGGATCCAGTGTTGACAAGACTAAAACATATGGACATCTCTCTCTCACTCCTCTCTCTCTCTCTCTCTCTCTCTCTCTCTCTCTCTCTCTCTCTCTCTCTCTCTCTCTGTAAATGAGTTGGGCTAACCTCTCTGACCACACTCTTTCCTGTCTCTGCTACACCACACATCTCATGAAATATTTAATGTGCTCCGGAGTGACCGACCTCCTCTCCTCTCTTCTCCTTTTCAATTCAGCTCTTTTTTTTTTCACCCGTCCATTTCGTTTCTCCACTGGCCTGTCAGCTCTACTCCACTCGTCCTTCCCATCTCCAGCGCTTCGCCTCTTTTACTTGCTCTTTTCCTCGTCCTTTCTGCACTGTTTTTCCTCCCCTCTCATCTCTCATCTCTCTTTTCTCCTCTCTCTGTACTCCAGTGGCTCTGTGGGCGCTCCAGAACAAAGTGGCTCCTTCTGACCCGGACATTATAAACTCGTTTCAATCATTCGGATCCAAATTCTGCTCAAAAGTCACTCCTTTCTCTGCACATGGAGACCTTTGAAAAGAATAGCCTCTACTATTCTCTCTGCATCACACTGCTCATACAATGTAAATTCCCCTTAATGGGCTATCATAGTCCTTCAGTAGTGCATCTTAAAGGTTCTATGTTGACTTTGTCAGAAGAAAAGGGCAGATTAGTATAATAATTTGACATTTCTGATACATCTGCTACAGTCACGTTCTCAAACCAAAGCCGGCTGAAGACAGAACCTTGATGAACACCACCCCAGTGAAAAGAAAATACTGACCCAGTGACTATTCAGTAGAATTTTCAGACAATGTAATGATTATTATCTAAGAATCAAACAAAGAACAATATAAACTGACTTTAGAGGCTAAGATGGTCTGCAACCACCAGAAACTTAAAAGGATAAAGAAACCATTCAAAGGTTCTCTGGAAAACAAAAAGTGGCTCTTTTGGCACATTAATAATTACAAATATATGCTCCTTCTGGAGTGAAGTCATTAAAACACCTACTGCATTTATTGCAACACAATCTGATATCGATATATATTCTTCAACTGAAGCGGGCCAAAAACAGAACCTTGTAGAACCCCACTTCAGTGATAGGAAAGTACTGACCTTGTCACCATCCAGTAGTTTGTTTTCTGAGATTAAGCATTATTTTCCAGCAACTAAAACACTGTAAACTGTCCAAGTTATTCTTCAATTAGAGTCAGAAGTAAGGATTGTTGCACGTTGATCTAGAACCAAGAGGAATAAGAGGATAAAGAATCAATTTATGGGTTTTCTGGACATCTTTTTTCACTTTTATTTAAAAAATATATGCCACTTCTGGAGTGAATGGAATAAAACTTTAAATACCCAGTGACTGTCCAGTAGCTTTATTTATGAGAGTGTAAGCATTATTATCCTGTAACTATAAGAAGAGCCTTGTAAACTGGCTGAGTTATTCTTCAGGTAAGGTTAGAAGGAGATTGAGTAAGATCTGGACCAGGCACTGGATCCAGTACGATTAAGAGTATGTTTTGCAAGTATCCAAAAGTGGTTATTTGGTCATTTTTATTTTTAAAAGTATATACACAATTAGTTACAGTTACATTCTGAAACTAAAGTGGGCCTATAACATAACCTTGAGGAACAACACTAGAATGACAGCCCTGATAGCAGCCAATTCTGGACCAAATGAGGTCCAAATAAGGCACAGATTAGTTATAGTAATGGTGAAAGTATTTTGGGGCAAAACTGGATATTATTTAAGGTCTGTCATGGTGTTTGCATTCTGGGTTACATGTGGCGCAAATACAGATATCCATGTTAAATGGTAGAGCTCCCTTTCTATTCTGAGCCAAAACTGGACCAATTACAGTCAGCCAACTGAGCTGTGGTTTAATTCAGGTTAAACTGTATTTTGTTCTGGCAACCAGATTCAGAGAAAGTTATTCCATGGTAGTACCTGGACCCAGCACAGTAGTAAATGTGAGCCAGAATGAGGCCAGCACTCTGGGAAGGCTGAGTGAGTGAGGGGAAATTGGTCAATTAGATTTTTCCTCTTAATTATGTTTTTCTTGAAAAATAAATTGACCGGGTCATCTTCAGTTTGTCTTTTATCCTCCATGTCTTGAGTTTTAGTCCCTCATCTCTCTATCCATGTGTGTTTTTCGTGTGTGTCTGTGTGTGTGTGTGTGTGTGTGTGTGTGCGTGTGTGTGTGTGTGTATGTGTGTGTGTGTGTGTGAAAGAGTTTTCTCGCTGTGCTACCGGATCTGCGGCCGCTGTCCTGTTTAATCAACACTGATGAATATTTGATGGTGTGGTGGAGAGAGCAGGGTGGAGGCTCTATTCTCATTATCAACCTGCACTACTGCACACTCACACACACACACACACACACACACACACACAAGCGTTCAGAGAGAGTCCACACACACATATACATACACACAGATATATTTCATTATTTCATAACATATAATATTTCATTTATTTCATTTCCAGTCACTATTATTACACTGAACGACTCCAAAAAAGACCCTAAAGTGATGAAATGACCACTTTTAGATGATCTGCCCTGGAGAGGAAGACAGTGTTTATGGATTATCATGCAGCTCTATGCAGCTTCTGTGGCCAAAGTTCATGCATAGATGGTCTTTGGCAAGCTGCCCCCAAACTATAAAGCCTGCTGCACTATGCTTTAGGCCTCCATGAGTCCCAACTGCGAACCTTTCTCTGCTGTCAAATGTTCAGTGCAGAATCATATAAACACTCATGCACTGTCCATTTGAGCTCCACTCAGCATACAGCTGCACATCAGACCAGGACCCCCCACAGAGCAGGTGGATCATTCTCAGTGACGTGATGTGGTGGTGGTGTGTTAGTGCGTGCTTTGCAGATCAGACACAGAGCTAACACACTAACACACCACCACCACGTCAGTGTTTTTCTCCAAGCACAGGAGACCTTCAGAGATCAGAACAGAACTCAATAGTCACCAGACCAGCTGTTTCTGTAAAAGTATCACCAAAGCGTCCTGCTCAGAGTACAGCACAGCACAGTCCATGAGCTCTTAAATTGAGGGGTGAAGGGCTGTAGCACTGCAGTCTGGTCTCCAGTCTGGACTAGTAACTGTACACGGACTCGGCTGCTGACCAAATGACACTTCTGTCCAGTTACGAATTCAAACCAAATGTGCCTGAGTGTCTCTGGTTGATCTCAGATTGGAGGCTGATCTTTAATTCTGACCAGCAGGATTGGACTGAGGGTCATTTTAAAACCAGCTAAAAGTAGTCAGAACCACTGACCCAGGTCAGCTTTATTGCATGAGTATCTGTGTGGGGGAGGGGAAGCATTTATAAAACAAACTCTGATCCATCTTACAGAATAATAATCACAAATCCCTCAGATCAGCCAACACTGAGTTTAAAATTAAGATAAAAACTGTACAGATACTGTACACGGCACAAAACAACCTACAGAACAGCATTCAGAGGCTGTTTGAGATCACAGAGAGGCAGTATTTCTGTAAAATATCTCTATGATTTGGCCCCACAGCACCTCAGTGACATGATTATTAGGTTTGTCTCACCAAGAGCCCTCAGATCAGCTCACAGGAACATACTGATACTTCAAACCTTCAGCACAAAATCAGAAGGGCGGCCTTTCCTCTCTACCGCCCTAATCTGCCCTAATCTGCCCTAATCTGTGGACCTGAGAGCTCTAAATCACAATATTTTTCTTAAAAATGTGACTTTTGTCATGTTAATTGTATTTTTAATAGAATTGTTTTATTCTAATTTCATTTAACTTTCATTTTATCCTGTGTTGCTCCAGTCACAATGCAAGATTTATAGATTTTACTTTTATTTGTATTGTTTTATCTTAATGCTAATAATGACTTTTATTTATACTACTGATGATGTAAAACACTTTGAGAAACTCTGTGTGCTTTATGCATTTTAAATTATGAATTATAAAGTTAATTATTATTATTATTATTATTATTATTATTATTATTATTATTATTATTATTATTAATATTATAGTAAGAATTTAGAGGAATAGTGAAGTTTAAAAAAATAAGAGCAAGTACTAATACTAAAATACTTGCTTATCAGTTAAACTTGTGGATAAAACACTGTGTGGTCCGCTCAACAAAAGTAAAAAAGGTTCAAAAACAATGTGATAAACATCTAAAAATGAGGAATGATCACTGTTATTTAGGGAATTTGTAGAATTTGTTTTTAGAATTTTAAACTTGGTAAAAGGCAAAATAAACAAATCCCTCAGTTACAGCTATTCAGTCAATATTATTTATGTATTTATTTTTCTTTTTTTAAATATTAGTTATTTATGTTATTAATTTTCAGTTGTTGTTGTTGTTTTTGTATGATTATATTAGAGCATCTCCACATACCATAATAAGGTGAATGGTTCATTTATCTTGAAAATGTAAACTGTCATATATGTTACGTTCATTACACATAAAGTGACACATTTCAAGTCAGTTTTTTTAATGTTAATAACAGACTGTTTGAGTAGTAATATTAATATTATTAGTCTAAATTAAATAATTTCATCATTTGAGATTCTGATGGACTACAGTCTTAGTAAAAGGGTTCTGTATAGTACCAAAAATTTTTATTTTTCTTGTAACAATAGTGGAACCCTTTTAGGTGCTATACAGAACCCTTATAAAGGGTTCTATATAGAACCCTTATGGTGCTCTACAGAACAATGTTTTGTTTTGTCCAAATGTTTTTTTCTGAGTTTAATAGAAAATTATTTAACATGTAAACAGTTTAAAGTTGTATTGCATTATGCTAACAAATATCTGTATTTATTGAATTAATTCAACTAATTTAAATACTTTAGCTTCATTCAATACATCAAAATAGTGTTTGTGCATTATTATTATTATTATTATTATTATTATTATTATTATTATTGAGGCTAGATGACATATTACCTAAAACTAACCTAATCATCAACCACCAAAGTCAGCAGACTGACCGTAATGTACATACACAGAACCCTTTAGGCCAGGGGTGGCCAACCCTGGTCCTGGAGAGCTGCATTCCTGCCCAGTTTCGTGATCTCCCTGATCAAACACACCTGATTCAACTCAGCAGGCAATTAGCAGGTTTAATTGTAATGTCAGAGCAGTGACATCACCAAACTGTGCAGGAATGCGGCTCTCCAGGACCAGGGTTGGCCACCCCTGCTTTAGGCTTTCAGAAGGTTCTTTGAATGTTCATGGTTTTATATAGAACTGATGCATTTATTAAAGAACCCTTGAAGAACCCCCTTATTAAAGGATAAACATTAAAACATAAATAGGCTGAAAATGAGCCACTTTATGTGTAATGAATATAAAAACCACACATTTAAAAACACACACATTTTAAAAGTAAAATTATGAACAATAATGAACTTTTTCACTATTTTATTTAACAATCTGCAGTGTATATATAATTTATTGTATAAACGTTTTTTTATGGACAATAGCAATAAATAAATACTAAAACCAACTAAAAGCAACTAAAAGCTAGGTGCACAAGAAGACTTTGATCTCAGTCCTCTAGTCTGGGAGCTGAAGTGGTCTTGAGTAGTCCTAGAAAGGTTTGTGAGATGTTACTGTCACAGCTGACGTTTAGGATGTGTTTTATAATGTATAATTCATCACATTATCATTACCTTCCCCAGTGCGTATGTGGATCAATACCTCATTCTCTGGAGAAATGATCAGCTGCTGATGTTTCCTACGGCCATGCTGATCCGCTCGGCTGTAATACAGAGGATAATGAGGTCTGTTTTGTTGCTAAAGAAAGAAAATGTTTATTTCATTTTTAGTGAGATGTAAAGAAAGTTTTTAATGTAGAAGCTCCATTCTACAGAAACTTTCTGACTTCTTTATAGTGGTGTTGATGGTAACCAGACGTCACACTGTCTGTAATATAAATATAACCCTGTTATTTACTCTACAAACCCACCCGTCATCCTACATGAGTGTTTATATGTAATATGTGATAAATCTGACTATTTTTCTCTGCCATGAATATCATTTAGTCCCAACATTAAAGAACAATAAAGAAAGTCTTCAGCAGTGCATTTATAACCATTTTTTTGCCAGGAAAGCTCAGAGAATGTCAACTGATTTGCATTATTTATTTATTAAATGATAATGATAATAACATTTTAGTTGCTAATTAAATACATCAATTAAGTACAATAGCTTAATTGATGTAAGCAATACTGGAGTGACACCAATCTTTTGAGTCTTTGGCTTGTTGTACAGACTGGTGGTGATTGGTGATTGGTGGAGACGTCAGGTGAGAGTGTGATGTAGCATTACGTCTACCTGCTGGGCTTGTATGTTCTGTGATGGAGCTTTTAGAGACTTCAGACATTTGGTTCCGATCTAAACTGTGAACTCCTCTATACCCTACAGTGGAAGGTTTTACCACTAGCAGGTATTATTGTGCTGTATTCCACCACTTCCTGTTCCCATTAACCTTCGTGATGTTATTTCTTCTGTTAATCTGATGACATCATGCTTTTGTGTAGATTATTCACTGCTAAGTAGTAAAGAGTGTCTTCCTCCTTTTATATCTAAGCCACTTCCTTCAGGTATAGCCTTGTTGTTGCCAAATCTACAGCTAACAAGCACTAAAGCTCAATAGTCACCCAGCCAGTGCAGATGTTTGAGTAAAATATCACCAAAATGTCTCTAAAGCCACTCAAAGCTCATCCAGATGTTAGTGAAGGTGTCACAGACTGGTAGGTGTGGTTTAGGACAGTCAGTGTCCTTACTGTGAACTGTAAAAACTTGTGTAGCTGAATGCTGTGTCGGCCATCTTTGAGCTGGAAGTTTTGGTTATATTTGTATCAAAAGAGCTGGTCCATTGACTATTGTGCTCTGTTCTGATTGGCTGCTCTCTACTGAGTATCATCCAGACTGAAAAAACTTCAGTGTGAAAGGGGCGGGGCTAAACTTTTCTGTACTTTTTGCGACCTCACAAAAACAGGCAATTGAGATGTTTTTTTTTTTTATGAGTTACATACAGACTGGAGAGTGCCTAGTAAGTTTTAACACTTACTTTCTCTTATTTCTAAAGATAAAATTGACTTTTTGATTGACATGGACCCTTTAAATGCTCACACAAGCAGAAGTAGTTTGTTTTAAAGTCAGATATGCACAATGTGACATGAAATGACTGTGAAATATAAAGTAAATATTTATGAATAAATGTAGTTTATGATGCTCTAGTCTAAACATGTACCACACGGGCATATGGTTGTAGTGTTTTAAATATAGAAGTTCTGGTTTGTTGTATTCAGACTATTTATTGAAGTCATACTGAGTCCTGATTCCTTTGAGACCCTCATGAAGGTCTGGATGAGCTTTGAGATGCTTCAGAGAAGTTCTGGTGATGTTCTTTATGGAAATGAAGCAGATAAGCCACCAAACGGGTTCTTTTCTACAGTAAATAACAAGCAGATGGTCTGTTTTTAAACAGTGTCAGTAAATCCGGGCTCCAGTCATGCTGGTCCGGTGTTGTTTGGTCTGTTTTGTGTGTAGAGGCTGGTTTTTGGACAGGCTGTGCTCCTCCTGAGCAGAGGAGGCTGTAAACGCTGTGTGCGGAGGGACCTTTATGAAGTCCGGAGGCGAGACGGGGATAATGATGAGGGGCCAGTGTGTTCAATATGGGGTCAGAGAGCCCAGGGCCGTCTCTTTCTCTCTTTCTCTCTCTCTCTCTCTCTCTCAGAATGAGAGAAAGCAGTTGACATTTATTCAGCCGGCTTAGACGTGACAGATGCTCACTGACAGTCCTGTTGGGAAAATCTGATAACTTCACAATAATGACTTACAGACAGGACTGCTGGGGCGTCAGCAGTCATCACTCGCTTTCTGGACATTAGGATTGTTACACACTAAAGAATCTGACTCTTGGGTAGTCTTAATGTTCTGTACGCTCCTCCTAAAGCTCAGAGATTTACTAAAACACCTCAAATAAAGCAGTTTTAAACCTAAAATCTATTATAAACTGTGTCAATAGTGTTTTCAGTACAGAAAATATAATAATAATAATTATTATTATTATTATTATTATTATTATTGTTGTTGTTGTTGTTGTTGTTGTTGTTGTTGTTGTTGTTGTTGTTATTCAATCAGTCAATCAATCAATCAAATTTATTTATAAAGTGCTTTTTACAACTGATGTCACAAAGCAGCTTTACAGGGTTAGTAATAACAGACATTAAATCATTAATCCCTAATCCCCGGTGAGCAAGCCAACGGCGACAGTGGCAAGGAAAAACTCCCTCAGAGCTGGAGGAAGAAACCTTGGGAGGAACTAGACTCACATGGGGGACCCATCCTCCTCTGGTCTGCTAATTCTAAGTGTGTGATGAATCATAATCATATGATCTTGTTGTAATGTTCAGGTGAACTGATATGGTGACAGTAGTGGGACAGGAATGATGATGACAGTGGTAGCAATGATAACGGCCAGAAAGTCCATATGAACTCCAATGTGGGCAGTAGAGTAGGGTATCTGGAGCAGGCCACAGTAGTTGAGCAGGCCACAGTAGTTGAGCAGGCCACAGTAGTTGAGCAGGCCACAGTAGTTGCTTTATTACTGATAAAGTTACTGTTTGGGTGTAAATATATAGTATTTTCAGTAAAAGCCTTTGAAAGGAGCAGAAGTGTGTACAGCACTAGTTCTGAATAGTCATCAGTTTTTCTCAGCTGTTAAACATGGTGGTGGATCAGACTAAAGATGAACCCTTTAATGTCCGTGTCTGACTGTTTAAACTATTTACTATATTATTGAACTTGACAACTTAAAATTCTCCAAACTCTGTCATTAAAATATGAATTGAATTGATTTTCGTCCAGCGTCCGAGTCCTCTACACTCTATAAATAACATTGTTACAGAGGGTTCTTTTAGTGATATCATAGAAGAACCACTTTTGGTTCCTTTAAGAACCTTTAAAATAGCTGGTTCTTTAAAGAAGCATATGGTAAAGGAGCTGTGTGAATCATTCGAAAGTTTAAAGAATCTGTTTCAAGGAACTTGGTAAAGAACCATGTAGGTTCTACAGACATTTTAAATGTTCACACATCTCATTTACAGAAAAGGTTCTTTAAAGAACAAGCCATTCAGAAGGTTAAAGAACCAGTAATGGTGTTTATATGGCACTACTCAAAGGACCACTTGTAAGCAAAAACACAAACAAACAAAAAAAATCAAATTCTTTCATAATTTCCATCATTTTGTCTCCTCGATTCTGACTCCTGGTGACCACATGGAAGGTGTTTCTCCAGAACATCCTGTCTTCTGTTTGGGTTTCTTCCAAAGGCTTCTTAAAGGTGCTGCACATAATTCTGGAGAATGACTGCAAAAAGGCAAACACAGTCCTCCCCCCCTTTCAGTGCTCCTTCAGAAGCTTCACCCCTTAAATTCATGCAGAATTAAGTCAATGTTCACCACCTATCCCACAGACATCCTCATCTTTTAGTGTTGGGCTCTTCACCCACCAAACTCCCCACCAATCTCAGACACACTGGGCCTAATGCATGTCACTGTTGGCACTTATAGCTCAGTTATGGCACTGGAGAGTGTTCTGTGGGCCAAACATGAGCCCAATACCATGACACGGGCTTGACTTTGGTTAATGCACCTGATATCTGGCCCATATAAGGTGAACCTATGGCACGCTAAGTCAGTATTATCATACAAGGCTAAATGTGGGCCAATCATTCATTGCCATCTGGAATGTTTACACAGGTCTTCTCCTTTGCCCCACCCCTTCCCCCCATCCTGTGCACAAGCTCTAATGCTCCCTGTTGTTAATTGGCTGGAATTTTGGAAAGTTGAACTTTCGTTAATGATCCAGTTTCTCTCAAAAGTCTGCAACACCAAAGTTCTTCCTGCTTATTGTGTAATCTAAAGAACCACAAAGAAGAACATATCTGGAACTATGGTTGTCTTGAGACAAATGCTTGTATTTGAAAATATTCTCCAGATTCTTCGTCCCTTTAAAGTTTAATATTTCACATCTGGACGTTAACAGAAGAAACACAGTGAAAAGGTGTATTTGTGTTATTGCTGTGTGCTGTATTAATTTATTCAAAAAGCTAAATTATCATAGATTTTATACTTATACACATAAAGTGTTTTAATGTTGATCAGTAAAACAGTCGGGACCCAATAGAGCAAAAACAGGCCGTGCTCTCTCTGGGCGGGTAGATGGCGCTCTTTCCCATCACTTTCACACTACAATGTCCGCTGGCTCAGGCGTCTGCTGATTGGTCCATCAGAGCTGGGGATGCTGCGCTTTCCTCCAAGCGTGTTGGCTCCACAGTGACGGTGTATCAGCGGTAGTTGGGTGATTGACTACTACTACACTTGGAAGGAAAAACGGCAAATACTAAAAATAAAATTATTTCAAATATATATATATATATATATATATATATATATATATATATATATATATATATATATATATATATATATTCAAACATTACCAACATTAAAACAAAAAAGGCTTTAAAATGTCACTTTATGTGTAATGAATATTATATTTATAATTATGAACACAAACATTTTCCTGATGTTGTAATGTTTTGAGATGCACTAGTATCAGTTATTGCAGAGAATCTTTAGTCAAACCCTGAACAGATCAGACAGGCCGGTGTCTCGCATGTTGTCTGCTTGTTGTACAGGTCAAAAGTCACACCACAGATGCACAGAATGCTTGTTTTCATCTGCATGGGCCACTTCTGAGAAAATCACAGCCTTCATTTCGTGCTCATGGGGACAGTGCAGTAAATGGTCCTGCAGGGGTCAAAGCCCACTTCTCAAATATTTTTCCACTAAAATGACGGATTTATTAAACAAATAGGTTTGGGGTGCGACTCTGAACCCCCTGTGATTGGAGTGTATCTCTGTGTAAACACGGCTGGGCTCCTCCACGGCGGGAAGATTACCGAGCAAATACGAGCTGGAAATGAACACACACACACACACACACACACACACACACAGACACACACAGACACACACACACACA
>BRDA01026350.1:0-15230 GCA_036984385.1 Crenuchus spilurus
TATAGTGAGCGCTGATCCTAGTTCTGGTGTTTAAAACAATCTCTGCACTCGTGTCTGTTTTACCAAAAACAACTTCCACAGTAATCAGAGTCTGGATTTACAAACAAAATGGTTGTTTAGTCCATTAACGGTAAACACGGTAAGAACAACTGTATTTTCCACCAGCATACAACACTGCTCTGAATACACTGCCCCAACATGTCACGATGGAACTGCCCCACGTTCTTAAAGTGACAGTGCACCAAAATAAAATGTACACAAAATGATGCCTGAAGACCGTAGCATAAGCATAAACAATAAAACATAAGCTATAGTTTATAAACTACGATGCTAAGCTTCAATAATCATACATACATTTCCTGAAATAAAGCTATAACTATTTATAAGGATGGTTCTTAAGAATTGGCTTATATATATATATATGTGTGTGTGTGTGTGTGTGTGTGTGTGTGTGTGTAGGTGTGTGTGTGTGTCACCCACAAGTTGTTGGACTTAGTATAGCTGTTTGTTCTCCAGGAGAAGTTTAGAACTTTATTATTATTATTATTATTATTATTATTATTTTGCATAAGGCATTATGGGATGCAGGAATATCATGAATACAATAGGTGAGTTTAGTCTATAAACAATCTCAATAAGCACCATTAATGATTGAAATAGGAAATACGTGCAACCATTTTTTCATCTACAGTGTGTCTTGTCTTGGAAAGATAAAGGTTATCTTCTACAACTTCAGAGAAATAAATATAATGACATTAAAGTTAGATTAAATAAGGGATTATTTTCTTGTATAAATGTCTTCCATTGTTAAAGATTATAGCATTATATTATTATAGATTATATTATTATAGATTATATGAATTACGTTGGCATTCTGTACTAAGACCACTTTTGCTAGCCTAGACTTCCACTTCTGGACACTGGAATCAACAGGTCTGACTATTTCCTCCCACAAATTCATACATTTCTTATATAATTCTTTATATACAATTGTTCCTGTTTTGTATGTAAATGACTGAGTTTAATGTCTCATTGAGTCTGAAATGAAAACATAGGAGATAAAAATAAAAAATCATGGAATCAGTTTATAAACCAAAATGTGTCTAAACTTTGGACACAAAGCACCACCTTTGTCAGATATAACAGCTGAACACACTCGTGACTTTCTTTCTACAACAGACATCAAACATTCTTCAGACAGTTCTTCACTAATCTGCTGCAGAACGTCACATAAATATTGGCTCTTGTAGGTTTGCTTTGCTTTTCACTTCATCCCAAATCAGCTGGATGGGGTTTAAGTCTGGAGACTGTGCTCCACTCCATGTTTTCAAGCTGACCATCTTGTTGTTTGTTCCTGAGGTAGTTCTGGCAGAGCTTGGACTGATGTTTTGGATCATTATCTTACTGTAGGATGAACCTCTGACCAACTCCGTGCATACCTGAACCGTCCTGAAACTGTTGTTGTGAAAAGAGCTGCAGACACATTGTTTTTTCTCTTTTATGGTATATTTTGTTGAGCAACACATCACATGGTCCACGAATTGTCCTTTAATATGTAGACTCAGTTTGCTTTTGTACCTGTAGTAGTAAAAGTGAGTGTATACTGGAATGCTATGCAGCTTTACTTTTGTGACTGTACAACTGAGTTCATGGTAGAATATTAAGACACAGTGTGTTTGTGTAACGTCTGGGAACTCAACCTGCCTTTAAGACTGTGAGTGTTTACCAGAGTGGAGTTATTTTTCCGTGTGCACGTGAGCACCATTTTCCCTTATCCAGGTCCAGCTGCTTTCACTTACAGAATATGGGGCGGAGGTGGACTGCAGGGGATCATGGGGTCACAGCATGACCTCATCAAATTAGCCCTAACCGAGCGAGGTGTTTAGCGCGAGTTAACGCGCGTAATCTGAAGGGCATTAAATGCAAATGCAGCCACCATATGCCCACTTCAAACAACACAGCCCTCGACCCCCCTTCTCCACCACCGCTCCCCTGGCTTACTCACCCATATTCACAGCCCAATCACTCCCAATTCTCACCATGGGGTGGAGAGAGAGAGGTTGTGGGGGGTGGGGTGGAAGTTCTGTTAAAATGACAATGGCTTTCTCTCTTGCTGACCAGGTGCAAAACACTCTGTGTGCTGCTGGAGCAGAGCCGGAGAAAGAGAAGCCGTTTGATATCTGTTACAAGCACATTTGCGATGAATATATCTGAGCCAGAGCCTTAAATCATTTCAATAGTGAGGGAGCGCATTACATTCTCTCTCTCTCGCCTTCTCTTTCAGTATGCCGAGCACCCATTTCATCCCTCGCTTTAACATGTTTGAGAGTGCTGATAGAAAAAAATGCAGACCAGTTAAGGGGGGAGAAAAACATTTGTGAAATGCTTTCTTGCCCTACATTAAACAGTCCCCATGTGCCAGAGAAAGAGTGTGTGTGAGAGAGAGAGAGAGAGAGAGAGAGAGAGAGAGAGAGAGGGAGAGAGGGAGATGGAGAGAGAGAGAGAGAGAGAGAGGCGCAAGCTGCTGGGGTTGCCGATGATTATGGGTGAAGGCTGATTGTGCACCCTCAGGCTGTGGTGCATGCTGGGACATATGGCAGCTCCTATGTGCTAATAAACACCTGTGGACAGAAAGTGAGAGAGGGCCTCCGCCACCTGTGCCTCTACCCTCTACCTCTCCCTCTCTTTATTGCACTTCTGCACACATCCCTCTTTCAATTCTTTTTAATAGATCTTTTTTTTGGCCTACATCATCAGTCAGTTTCTCACGTCAACAAGTTTCGGAGGTATATGTGGAACTCTTTCATGGGTGCAAAAAATCTAACAAGACTGATTAGCAAGCATCAGCCTTATAATTAATCATGTTTTACATGAATTGCAATAAATAAGCAAGTGTTTAAATAAAGCTGATGGTTTAATGACTCAAACATGTGCATTATTCCACAAGGCCATGACACTGTGTACCCTTAGTGCTCAGTAAACAGGCAACATTTTTTCAATCTCTCAGAGCTAAGAGGAGCAGGCCGAGCAGAAAGACGACATTGTGAGGGCGCTGCCTCTTGTCACTCAAACCTGCTCTGATTAAATTTGTTTAAGCTGTAAAAGCACTTTGACAAGACTTACACTGTGTGCCTCATAAAATATTCTGAAAGTCCAACCTGAAAATTAGGCTCGCTCTATCAGCCGCTCCCAGAGAACAATTTTCTCATTTGAAATGGAGCATGATTGCACCTAACCCACCATTTCTTCAGCATTTTTAAGCCCCGCATTCCAATACGTGCTCTCTGCCATTTTTTCTGCAACTTCTGCAATATGAGATGGATGGGAGAATGTTCCAGATTATAAGGACCAAAATAAAAGTTCCCAAGAATTTTGTCCTGTAAGGCTGTAAGGCTCGCTAACGATTAGCAAGAAAAGCTGTGCTCAATTGGGCATTGTTGAGTGTGCCGTCTTGGCGTGGATGCCCCCTTAGGCCTGGGATGGTCCTTGGTGGCCAAAACGCACATGTGGGTATGTGTGAGAAACATCTCAATGCCCTCACAGCCACTTAAAACACAAAGCCCGGCTTCTTTTGCTTTAATAGTGCCTTTACTGTGGGTCTGACCAGCAAAACCACATTATGGCTGGCACTGTTTAGAAAGTATGCAGGGCCTGTAATATCTGGAAAATATCTGTTTAGCACTATGAGTGATGTCCTGGTGCATTTTTCTGCTCCGAGATGGGGCCTGATAATCAACCTACAATAATTTATTGGATTTCATTTTCAAACATCTGGTCTTCATTTAAGGAGTCATGTGGCCCTCTTGGACATTCCATGTATTTTAACGAAGCCTTCACCGCATGTGAGCCTGTGAGTGAATAGAAATGCAATTACAATTAGCTGTGAGATAAAATGATGCAATGTTTTCAATTCAAAACTAGCAATTAACTTATTTACTTAAGCTTGTAAGGCAGCAACTAAATTAGGATTTTTTCCCAAGCAAAGATTAAAGATTCAAACTAAATTCAACTGCAATTCTTCATTACAGACCTTCTTAGACCTGAACTAGATCTATAGAAATATAACATTACTGCAGTCCACCTTACTGAGTGTGCCATGACCCAAAACATATGATACTGATCTAACTGATCATTTATGTGCTTGAGGTTGTAATAGACGACAAACAATTCAACTTTCAAGCTATTTTAATAAAGACTGAAGATGGTTTATTAACTTGAAAACACCTGACAAAATGTATCAATAATATACAGTACTGGGCAAAAGTTAGACATATAAACACACCATTGATCTTGGTCTAAAAACCATTTATCTTGGCAATAAGTGTGCGTTTACTTGTAAAAACACTGTGTATCATTAGAATAAATCAAACAAACATTAAGAAGA
This sequence comes from Crenuchus spilurus, assembly GCA_036984385.1. Taxonomy (NCBI): domain Eukaryota; kingdom Metazoa; phylum Chordata; class Actinopteri; order Characiformes; family Crenuchidae; genus Crenuchus; species Crenuchus spilurus. Next base: position 4,385 of record BRDA01026350.1, read on the forward strand.
ATTTCTTTTGAAATACGTACTTTGTTTTGAGATACTCTGAAGAACAAAGTTTGATCCAGATGTTCTCCTTAATGCTCTTCAGCCACCACATTAATTTATTCATTTCATTGCCAGCACACATGATTAAACATAAAGAAGTATTGAAGAAGTAATAATAAGAACACAAATAAATAAGACCATATAGAGATGATTTGAAAGGGTTAAACCAGCATATTAGCATGCACTCAATTGCTACAATTAGAAAGTGTAATATATATATATATATATATATATATATTAATTTATTTATTTTTATTATTATTATTATTCATTCATGTGCATATAATCATATACAGCTTTTTTTAAGTCTAACTTTCTAGGGATGCCTGAGACTTTTTATATACTAATGTATATGACATATATTGTGTATGTTAGGCCACATTATCTTAAGCACTGCAAACAACCTAATACTGTTCAGTCAGACACCAAGTCATAATGTGATTACCTGAACACTATTTCATATAAGTGTTTAAACATTATTTTATGTAAATATGGAACACACACACAGAACTGTTAAAACTTTTAAGTTATGTTATGAGGGACCAGCATTGATATGTAAAATGCTTTGCCTAATTTGTGGTGCTTCATGAGTGCACATACATTGAGAAAATTATCCCTCAGACTCTGAATGAATCTTCAGATCCTGCCATTGACATTGCAGCAACACTTCAGCCCAGTATGTTTAGCATGGGCATTTCTCCGTAGAATATTTTAAACTGCACTGCCGCTTTCTTTTCATATTAATCTCTCATGTTGACTGAACTGTAGTTTTCTGACAGTAAAACTCAAGTTCTATTTTTCTTTTAAATATCTGCTCTCCCTGACATTTTCCCATCGAGTAATACATTTATATATATATATATATATATATATATATATATAAATTTTATTTTTTATATAATTCATAATATTTAATTAATAACTATTACAGAATAATACAAAAAACACTCTTTTTAAATTAATATATTACTCCATATCATTATTATGAGAAAATATTAATACATAATCTTTTTATTACTCGTTTTCATTACATTTGTCAGTATTCTGATAAAGAACAACTCCATATAACTGTCACCTGAACTGTTTGTTGTCTTAAGCTCTGAATGAAAATAGCTTTAAAAGCTTAAAAATGCTCTTTAAATTTCATTAAAACTTTATTTCATGATTCATCAGTATTAGCTGGCAGATACATTTCCTCTCATAATTTTTGGTCCTTGCAAATTGGAGCAGTTTGCAAATTGATGAGCTTCTGGACATCCTTATATTCTCTGTGAATATAAGTTAAATTATTGTAAATTAAATGAATACAAAACATTGATTTTGAGGCATAAGTATGCTTCCTAATTTTATTGAAGCATTTAGAAGGATCATCTTCTATTCCTGCAACCTGTGTTGTGTAAGAAACAGAGACCGTTGTGTAGAATTGCAAATAGCAAATGTTAGCACCAAGTATGTTCCTTGCAGACATAGTTAGAAATAAGCAGTTAGCAAACTAATTTAGCCTCACAATGAGAACTGTTCAAGAGTTGCAAAGCTTCTTGAGGGCCACATTCAAATCTTAATGCAGCATGTCGCTAACAACAATTCAGAAGTACTTTTGGAATCTTCATGGCCAGAAAATGAAGCGGAAAGGACTTAAAGCCATACACCTTTGGTCTAAAAAAACAAGAAAACAATTCATCTCAAAACATAGTGCACCTCCTCAAGAGTGCTTGCATTTCACAACAGAGCTTGGCGACATCACGTCATAGTGCAACTCTTTGCAGTGGCACCTATCTTAAGTCTAAACACTAGCGAGCTCTAATCCTTTTCCACATCCTCTGTTTTTGACAAGGACCTTTTGACCCATTCAAAGAGCCAGTGCCCTTTGATATTGAGTACATGTCGGAGAAGTGGCTGCCCTCCCTTTATTGCCCCCAGCTTTAATAAATAGCTTCAGATGGAAAGCGCGGAGATCAGCTCTTCAGGGTGAGTCCCTTAGCATTGCCAGAACATGAGATCAAGCGACCAGTTTACCCGTGCCGACCACTGAAAAGCAAGCCCACTTCAGGGCCAAAGCGAATGGACAATGCAAGTTGGGTCAAACGCTGTTTGGTTGAAGTGGTGCCCCTTTCACTTGCGCAACAAGTGACAAAAGGGGGGAGAATGCGAGAGTGACCTGCTGTTTAGATAAATAAAGCTACTCTATCAGCTCTCATAATTGCCCCGGCCCCCTTTTCTCCTTTCCAGTGTCCCAGCACCCCTATTGTCCAGCGGCGAGGTCTGTCTGGCCCCTTCAGATCCTCCTAATTGCTGACAGATTTGATTTCTCAGTGACGGCGGGAGCTCTGTTCGTGGCCTTTACATCCAGTAATTGCTTTCTCTTCTCCCCCTCCTTCTTCCCCTCTCATCCTCCCTCCCTCTTTCACTCACCCTCCAACCCCCCATCAACTCTTCTCCTAAAAATGGAATTCCCCTTCTCTCTGCTCCGAACCCCCTTTTAATGGTTTCCTTCTATGTTAATAAATCCTCGTCATTTAAATCACATTTAGAGATGTTTTGAATAACTGATTCCAATTACCCCATGGCCTGGCACACACAGAAAGAGAGAGAGGAGAGAGAGAGAAAGAGTGTGTATTGGTCCAGGACCAGGCATTGGTGCAGTTGTAAAATGAGTAAGATGGTTAATATGAAGGTGAAGCACATCTATGACCTCTACAACCTGCTCAAACTGTCCTTTTTTAATCCAAACAGTCAATGTCAGTGGAAAAGTTTAGAACTTAACTCCTTTTCCAAAGCACATGCTTTTATTTTTCCACCACCTTTAAATGTACACTGCAAATATATAATTTACTTCTGTTCAGAAGAAAATGTACAAGAAGACATACATATATATATATATATATGATTATGTTTGTAATAAAACACATGAATATTAATAATACTCAACATCTGGCAATATTAGCCAATAAGGACCTTACTTAATAAAGTCTGATATTAGCACCTCATCTAAATAAAAACTTAACATTATTTGTGACCCTTATTGTAAAGTGTACATAAAATCACAATATATGAACACACATCCAGCCACAAAATGTTTTTCAAATGTTTGTCTATAATGTATATTACTGATCATTATATATATATCTTATATTAATGAGTTATTATATGATAAATTATGTATTTGTACATAGGTCCAATAGATTATTATTCAATTATGTTATGTTGCTACTACACCAGTTATGACATGCACAATATACTCATGCTCTAGCAGCAATAAATACGCTTCAACAATGAGTGAACTGAAACGGCAATTGAATTGAAAGTTATCACAATTTCATTAACTTATGTACAGCAGCATGTAATCAGAAAGAAGTCCAAATAAACAAACTTAAAGTGTGCGTGGCTTATGTTCCACTACAAAGAGTTTCTCACTAATAAAACTCCTCAACTCTCCTCCTCTGGCCTCCTCTCTCTCTCTACACACACTCACACTCACACAGTTTTGCTTCCCCTTGGGAAAGCTAGAGGGCTCACTTGAAAAAAGAACAGGCGCCAGAGCAGAGCTCCCACAATCACTCCGGCAAACATTAAAAGGCTAATTATCCCGGGAACAAAAGTGCCAGTTTATTTTCACTTAACACAATTAGTCATAAACTGCATTTTGAGTTGCTAATCCAAGCCAGCTCCCATTCTCTGCCAATTATTCATAGTTTCATATTCATGCCGTATTCAGAGTTTCAAAGCAAATGTATTTTCTCATTTTTTCCCCCTTGCTTCTTTGCTGTGCGGTTGTGTGAGCGTTAATCACACCACCTACACACTGCATGGATTAGCCATTCAGAAGGAATACAGTATCAGCCCGGCGTGCCGCACAGCCAAGTGCTCTCTTTAATGTATATCATTTTTGTCTTGTACAGTGGTAAGTGGTTAGGTGCTATGTTCACTGTCAGGATCATTCTAATCCATTCAGCGAGTGGGTGGAATAATTAAATGATTAGTAAAATATAAAAATATTTAACGCCTTCTGCCTTTTATTCACTGAGCCTCCACGTAGCCCCTTGAAGCGTCACGGCGAGCAGCAGGGCTCGGAATCAAATTGCTTTGACAGGTAGCTCTGAATGCTTGAAAGTAATTCAAATGGATTCTGTCAACACATGACCTTAACAACCACTGACTTTGCTTTACAGTCCTCACATTCACATTCATATTCACACACATGCTCACCAATGTGCAAATGTGTATGTACAACTTTAGATGTGTGTGTGTGTGTGTGTGTGTGTGTGTGTGTGTGTGTGTGTGTGTGTGTGTATGCACCCACTAACATACTACTTTTTATTTTAAGAAACTGAATTTGCCACTCTACGTGTCTGTTTTCAGCTTTCAGCAGATATAAACTCCAGTGTAGAATGCATTTAAAGAAGCAGAATATAGCAAAGCTCCATGTTCTCTCTATGCACAAACATAAAGATCTAAATTCCTATCAAATCCTTTATATGCTTTGGAAACAGTAGAGATCTCTTTAAATAGTAAACATAATATTGTTCCTTATCAACTCCTTTTTTTCAGGAGCTATGGCATCACTCAAAGGTCATGTGCCACCAGGTGTCAGTCAAACATGTCTAAGAACCATAATGTCATCGGGGTAACCTTTTGCTGTACAATATCAAATGGAGCAAAGATGAGACAATACTACATTATCGTGCTAATGATTGTGCTTCTCTGATGAAAGATGCCCTTTGTGAAATAGTGACATGCAAAGGACATAAGAAATTATTCTAATTAGGCCATGTTCGACAGCTCTTGACATCCCACCATCATATACAGCACCGCTGTCCTGTCACTTCCCATCTGCAGGGGTTATAAACTGCCTTCATAATGAGTGCAAGAGGCAAAGCACATAATCTAAAGGACAAGGTACTGAGCCCTGCTCACGGTACAGATTCATCAGACATGTGAAGGAACATCTGGAAAGAGCATTTGTGTTCTGCTGGGCTGATATGAATAAGGGTCTTTTCCCCCTGTAAGGTCACTAACACATCCCAGCCAGCTGGGAATGAAGAGTGATGGTGACGGTAAAGCACTGCTCCAGATCGCTGACCCTGCCATGCTCAGGCCCTTGGGACACCTGCACAGAGTGGACTTTTATTACTGCACTGCTACTGCTGATGTTCATAATCACCTGTGGGACAGGAGTCCAAAGTAGCCAAAATTGACACCTTCCTTTTGTTTGAATGACTGTACTTGTTTTAAATACTGAGCTATAGAAGTGTGATTCTGTTTTAGTTTTTTTCTAGATTGCTACTAGAATTTGCATAAATAATGAGGGAAAGTCCTTTGATCTTAGTGTATACAATAAAATTAGTTCCTTATTCAATTGATATATCCCCATTTCAAAAATATGTTACAGCAAGTTGCAAATTTACATTGAGACCATTTAAATTTATTTATTTCATTTGTTCAATGAACTGAAGAATTTGAGCATTTCACAACCCAAGTCCAGAAAGTTAGCAGTACAAGGTTATTGCCTTTTAAAGTGTGAGCTGTCTAAATATTCAGTTTTCTGAATGTACAAACTCCCCAAAAAACAAACATGTTTCTTTGACTTTTATTTCATTCCCAAGATATTTCATTTTTTTGACTGGTCAACCTTCTTTTAGTTGTTAATATACAGTGGTAACCCTACATACGAGTTTAATCCGTGCAGGAGCCGAGCTCGTTAGCTGGTTTGCCCGTTAGCTGGATGCATTTTCCCCATAAGAATACATGTAAACCTGATTAATCCGTGTCAGCCGGCCAATATACAGTATACTTTAATATGCTGAATAATGTGTTTATATGTTTTTTTTTTTAAATAAACGAGAGGATGACGGCGCTCGTGTAGGCTGGCGGCTAAGGAGGACAGGAGGACAGGCGTACATGTATGGCATGGTTACACTTATCATATGAAAAGTAAAATTTGTCTAACTTTCTTGTTCATTACCTTTTGCTTTCTTTGCGTCGCTTTCACTAGCACTTTCACTTTCACTAGACAGCAGTCAAAGGTAATGACTGACCTCTTCTTCTACGCTAGCATCTAGGGGATGCTACGACCGCAGTGCCCCTAGTGGTTGGCATACTTGAACTAATTTACGCTACTCATTACATGGAATTTTATGTGTTACCTGGAACAAAAATAATCCAAGATCTCGACTCGTTACCTGGAATACTCGTTAGTGGGGATGCTTGTAAGTAGGGGTACCACTGTACATCCATTACTCAATTTTGGGCTTCACCACATTACAAAAAGACAAGCACAATAATGTAGGGCTAGTTGTCACACTTGTCCCTTTCATGTGTCTCACTCCCTATTTCCTTATATGGTCATGTCTTCCTGTCTGTTTCATGTCTCTCACTATCAGCCTCATCTCACCTCTTAGATTATTGTGTTTGCCTGTTTTCTGCCTTGTGTCTTGTTTTCTGTTATGATTACCTTCCCTTTTGTATTGCCCCTGATGTGTCTGTCCTTTGTCATTCATATGATTTTGTCCTTTGCTTTGCCTGTCGTAGTTCCTGTTCATAGGTTCTTAGTACTTCATGTTTATATTATCTATGTGAATTGTCTTGTTTTGTATTTAATAAACCTTCATTTATTTATCTCTGCATGGGTGTCTGCCTCCTCGTCTCAGCCTGGCACTAGTAATGAGGTTAAAAAAATAACAATAATGATCTGATTTTCATACAGGAGATATCAACAGGTGATTGTAATCTTGATTTCGTACAAAATCATTTTGCACAAAAGGCCTTTTGTTTTTGCTTTTGAGGAACAAAGATGGGCACAGAATCTTCACTTTGTCAACAAATGCATGTTACTCAAATAAATATTGGAATATTTTTGCATGTTTCTCCCTCTACAGTGCATATCAAACAATTTAAGGAATCTGGAGGAATTTTGACACATAAAAGGCAAGGGTGCAATTCTAAATTGAACACCTCTGATATCCGATCCCTCAGGTGGCACTGCATCAAGTGTCATTTCTCAATAGCTGATGGGCAATGTATTACTTTGGCAAAAATTAATTAAGCACTACAATACAGACATACATTATCAAATGGCACTTAAATTAACTATATCCAGAAGCAGCATTGACTTTTCTGGCACCTGGAAGAATCAAGGATTGACTGCACACAGTCAAAATGTGCATTGTGGTCAAAAAAGTCAGTATTCCATGTCTTTTTATGGAAGAAATAGCACAGACCAAAAACAAAAGGACTGTCCAGACTGTTATCAGCAAAGTGCAAAAGTCAAAGTCTGTCATGGTGTGGGGTTAGTCAGTGTCCTTATTGAAGATTATTTTTGACTCTAAAAGTACACTGAGATTTTACAGCAATATATGTTGACATAAACATGTTCAAGACAACATCTTTTCCAGGGATGTTCATGCATTTTTCAACAAGACAATGCAAAACCACATACTGCACACATCCAAGTCATGACTGCATAATAAGGGTATATTCACACTAGGTAGTTTGGGAGGCAAGCATGGTTCCCTTCCAAAGCATGGTTCATTTGACTAATTTAATCATTCTGAATCATGCTCAAGCACAGCACAGTTATCCATGCCTTGGCTGGCTTAAGCCAGTTAATCTGCGGCCCGGTCTTGGCTCTGGTAAGTCACTTATTTACACTAATCTGCCTGCTAACTAAAAGACTATGGGCTATGTTGTGTGAAAGCAGAGTGACACCCTCCCATATGGGCTGGACACCATCCCTGCCCAAAAGACCAGGCTTACCCTCAAATGTTCGCCAATTGTATATGTAGCATACTTGGTTTTCTGAACACCACTTGGACATCCAGCAGTTCAGCGCTATGAGTCTGCTGTACATCTCATCGTCTCACCGCATTGGAATGGGGCCAGAGCATATAACAGTATTGGACATAGTCTGGGTCAGCTTTACCACCTCTATAATGCTATGCTTAGTTACTTCCGACTGCCGCAGACGAATGTTGTTGGCACCTACGTGTATGACTATCCTGGAATATCTCTTATTCATAATTCTAAAGATGCCACTAATGTCCAAGGCCCTGGCACCTCCTATAGATCTAAGAAGTGTTCATGTGTTTGACAATGAAGTCTCCTATAACCAGAGTACTTTGAACAGGCTTCACAGCGGGTGTTTCACTGAGACAGGAAAACCTGTTTGACACGTGAATGGGTTGAGAGTGGTGTTCAGGGGGGTAGCTTTAGCCTTAGTTTTCCGACTATGCTGCCGAGACGTCACCCATTCGCCACGCTGTGAGGGCTCTAATGCCGGAGTTGAGGGGGTGCTAACTCTCCCTAAGGCAGCCAGGGGTACTAATCCTTGCTCTCTATACCTTAATAAACCCCGGATGCGTGCCTCCAATTGATCCACCTGTTCCACCAGAGAGCTAACTAGCTGACACTTAGCACAAACACAGTCATTAGCACTACTACTACTTACACTAATGGTGGACATGGGGTTTAAACTATACATGCCACACTCTGAACACACAAAAAGCTCAGCTCCAGCCATAATGAAACCAGTACTTACCGCGTGTGCTGATCTCTCTTACTCTCTCTCTTTCTCTGATCCACCTTGCTTCTCTGTTCTCTCACTTCCACTTAATCTCACTCACACTTGTAGTCCACTTCCTGGTTAGCCCAGTTCATGCCTCCATTAGCCTGTTCACTCGAGCACTACACCTCCTACAATGCACTTCCTCTGACATGTCACTTTCTCCACTTTACTCACCTGTTTTGCATATCGGCAATCACAGTGTTTGGTATTTAACTGTTTCAGTCCGGTCAGTCTTTGCTTGGCATTTCATTCTTTCATTACGCATGTCTGTAGCCCTTTTTGGTTTTTCTTCTGTTCAGGTCTGGATTCTCCTTGTTTCTGTTTTGTGTCCTCTTTGTCTTTTTCTAATTGCCATGTTTAGAGTATTGCCTGTTCATTGCCTGTTTTGGTACCATGTGTACGAGTTTCAGCTGAGCGGCACGTGCCACGCCCACTCACTAAGCTTTACCTGTGAAGTGAAACTAAGGAGCGGTTTCTCACAGCTTAAAATGGCAGTCTGGTGAAGCTGCTTTCCAAACCCACACCAGCTGTGGACAATCCACCTATTTAAACACTCTAAACCGCCGAAGCGTCAGCTGTTGTGTACAGCCCATCTCATGTGAAGACCTAATCAGGTAAAGACCTGCGAGTCTACCTGTGCGAGTCCACCGAGCGAGGCCACCAACCCTACTGCCTCAGCCTTGTGCTATCAGTACATTCCTGTTATCGCTGGGTCCTACAGGAACCGCAGAACTCTATATCAGCACCAAAACAATGCTAACCTCAGGCCAGTAATGCAGACCTCTCCCACTTTTACTACTCTTTCCGTGGATTTATGGAACTGCCAGTCAGCTGTGAACAAGGCTGACTTCATCGCCTCCTATGCGAATCATTTATCTCTGCAACTACTGGCTCTGACAAACTTGAATCAAACCAGAAAATACTGCTACACTGGCGTCACTATCAAATAATTATTCCATCAGCCACACCCCTCGCCCGTCCGGACGAGGTGGGGTATAGGCTTGCTAATTGCTAACGGTTAGCTCACCAGTCCAACGGTATTATTGTCATTTATCGTCCTCCTGGGCAACAGGGTGAATTTACAAATGAACTAGACATGTTACTGTCTTCCATTCCAAAGCATGAGTGTCCCATGCTCATTCTAGGTGACATGAATATCAACCTTGACAGCCCCAGCTCTACTGATTTCAAATATCTCATGCATTCCTTCGATCTAGAGCTGGTCTCCAGCCCTCCACCTCATAAAGCTGGGAAAAACTTAGACCTAATTTTCACACGTTGTTGTGACGCTGACTCACTAACGGTCACTCCTCTACATGTATCAGACCACTTTTTTATTCAGCTCAGTATCAGCATTCACTGGAGAGCTACTGCTGCTCCAGCCATGGCAACTTTCCGACGCAATCTCAAAGACCTTTGTGTAGAGTAATACTCATCGCTGGTCACCACTATTATGCCTCCACTGGGCTCATTCTCCGCTCTCTGCATAAATGCTGCCACAAACACGCTCTGCTCCACGCTGAGCTCCTGTCTGGACAGATTTTGTCCACTGACATCTCAAACTATCCGCACTAACAAGCCACAGCCATGGCTTAAAAATGAATCCCTCAGGGAGCTATGCTTAAAACTCTGGGCTGCCGAAAGGAAATGGCATAAAAAGCGTATCACATCGGACCTATCAAACTACCAGTTACTCTTGGCTTCATTCTCAGACTGCCTTACAACTGCCAAAACTGACTTCTATCACAATAAGATCGGTTCTCTGACAGACTGACGGAAATTATTCACAGCATTCAGATCGCTACTAAACACCTCCAGCTGCTTCTCTGCCTACTTGCCTCACAGCTGAAACATTTGCCTCGTTTTTCACCGGGAAAGTGACGGCCATCAGTAGCCAGTTCACAGACCCACCTACTGCCTCTGCTACTCAATCTATTTCAACCAAGAGAATTACATTCTCTTCGTTTACTCCTCTCTCTGAGGAGGAGGCACTAGCCCTCCTAACATGTAGCCGTCCTACTACATGCCTGCTTGATTTGATACCAACAGACCTTCTACTAACAAACAAGTGACAAAACAGAGGTCCTTCTTCTAGGCCCGAAAACCATGAGAAATAAATTATCAGGCCTAAATTTAAATCTGGATAACTTCGCTGTTACACCTGACTCACTAGCAAAAAATCTTGGTGTCATAATTGACTCAGATTTATCATTTGACCAACACATAACTAAAACTACTAGAACAGCT
>BRDA01026356.1:0-10383 GCA_036984385.1 Crenuchus spilurus
ATTGCAAAGCCATTTTAAAAAGGCCACCTTGCAATTTTTATATATTATGACCACCACCCCCCTCCAGTCCTCCCCAAACACTGGGTTTGTGTACATTGTGACAGCTCTGCTGAGCTAGTAGTCCATGGTGCACCCCAGTGCTCTGGAACAAGCAGAAAGGCTTCATCAAAGCAGAAGTAGATACTAGCAAGTGTATCACAATATATGCATTACCCTGCCAAAAATACAACACTGTAAACCCAGACGTTTCTTAACTGTTCTATTTTTAAGTTTAATAAATGCTGTATACAGGTTTTACCCAAGCTTGTTCTTAAATAAACAATACAACACAACTAATCAGTGTCTCAGCTACTGTTACTAGCACAGTGAATGAGCAATAGCTTTAAAAATGTCTTATTGTGTTTTATATAGTATCACTTATTCATTCTGAAGGGTGTATAAGCCTCTGCAGTCTGAGGGTATTTCAGACTCTCTGATGCAGTCTGACATGGTTTGACTTTTTCATAAATTACACCCATCTAAAATATTTTTTCCCCAAAGTGTTACACAGGCTTTAGTTCAGCACAAACTCAGCAACAACAATGTCAAAACAGTAAGAGTGTCATAAATCTGTATTCTGATTAAATCTGCTCTAAACTTAGACTTTACATAAACCTGTTTTCAGATGTGCTGATATATTGTGAAAAACACTCTAAACATGTCTAGTCAAGACTTTTGAGCTCAGAACTGAATAAACAGAGGTGTTGGCTACACAATGCTCATTACAGTTTTTAGACATTGTATGTGCTTTTATTTCTAAAGCTTAACTAACGTGAGGTGACGTGTGTTTTACTCACTCAGTGGTTCCTAAATTGAATATTTATGAGATAGGTGTGAACACTCAGGTGTTCCTTGTTCAAATTTACATTCCACACATTCCACGGCCAGTAATCCACCAATGGAATGTCTGGAATTACCATGTCATTATCATATGAATGACAGATTGAAAAAATGCAGGAAAAAATGTGCAGCTTCTTGAAGGAAAATTCCAGACTCTTCAAGGGCCCTCGCCCCACTTTTCACCTCAATCCGATGCCCTGTCTATACCACTGCTGGATGGATGTATGGATGGAAGAATGGATGGATCCTTTATTGATCCTAAAGTTTCACCAGTTCTGTGTCATGTTATCACCAATCATATCATATTGTTATTGTCTTGGGAAAAGTATCCTTGCATAGATTAAAGGTCTCTTTGACTACTCCATCAGTAAGCTCGTCAATCTGGAAAACCTGGAAAAAGACTCACACAGTTGTCATTTAGTGGTTTCTTCCCACTGCAATGAGCTGGAAACCAGGGAGCAGATGCTTGGACAAAGGATGGAATAAATGGATGAGCAGAACAACAGAACAGTGACCTATGCAGGGGCCAGGACTATGATCAAAGCCAGCCAGCATAACAAGTGGCTGCAGCACCACCCACGCCACCGCAGAAATGATTTCTTTTTATCTCGTATCAATAGCCAAGCAGGAGGCTGCTCATTTACAGCTCAATCACAAGTGCAAAAACAGCCCAAATATTCTCTGTATGCAGTACATTCTGACCAATCACACTAAGACACTTTTCAAACCAGCAGCATGACGGAAAGGATGATTACAAACATTGTTATTATAAAATGAAGAAGAAAAGATGATTTCAGTTGTTCAGGATCAGAGGTTTTAGGTGGATGTGTGAAATTACAGTGCTTGACACTATTAAGCTGGAAACAGGCCATTTCCTTTTACATCATTCATAAAAACTGAAAACATGAATTTGATAATAGTTGTAATATAATCATGGGCGGGGCTAGACAAGACAAACATTTAAAGGGACAGGACCCAAATCATGACAACTTTCTCTACAAATGTTAGTTTGTTACTTTGTATTTGTTGGGTAAACGATACTTAAAAATGAAAATTTCAACTTAAAATGGGCTTTAAAACACAATCACAAAGTATATATTTTAATATATCATATAAAATATTCTCCTCGTCTTTCACATGATCACACTTTTCCATGTGATCACACCTTTTGTCACATGATCACACCTTTTGTCATGTGATCACACCTGTTGTCACATGATCACACTTTGTTTTCACAAGTTTTCTCTTTTTTTTCTCATGTGAATAAAAGGTCAAAATGCTTGTTTTTCTGTAAAGATTTGAATCAAAAATCCTTTTCATTTATGTTATTTTGGAAAATGTCATGTACTGTAAGCAAGTTTAAGTATTGAGAGAAATAAACAATATGGGTAAATAAAAACTAGATGTTTTTGTATATGATGCATCTTTTTTTTTTTTTTTTTTTTTTTGTAAATTGGGTAGGTGAGTAATATAATTTCAATATGTCCTGTACATATGCAGAATTGACAATAAAGCTACTACTACTACTACTATTTTATACACAATACATCAGGGGTGTTAAACTCCAGTCCTGAAGGCCAGATTCCTGCACAGTTTGATGATCTTCCTGATCAGACACACCTCATTCAGCTCAGCAGGTTTAATTGTAGTGTCAGTGCAGAGAAATCACCAAACTGTGTTGGACACCGAGCCTCCAGGACTGGAGTTGGACACCGCTGGCATGAACAAAACAAGAAAATCTCAGGAATGTCCATGCAAAACTACAGTCTAAAGTTAATGACACTTAAAACATAGCAAAACGATTGGGAAAGCAACATCAATCATGCACAATTCACAGTAAAATAAATAAGATTTATGTGCAATCATAAGTTTGGCTTTCAAATACAGCAGTGAAATTCCTAAAATAACCACATCACATAAAATCATGTACATTAACTGTATGTCGATGGCCAGACTTTCAAAGTTGCGGTGAAAGACACAAAACTGTGCTAAAAAATTGAACCTGTGGCCATGATGTGAAATTTCTAGAACATTTTCTGAATTTTTTGTTGGTCGTGGCGACATTATCCAATGAGAAAATAATATAAAACATGCTGATCAGCTGCCTTGACCAGATCATCTCAATGTAGCACTTGGCTGGCATGCAAAAATAAATCATAAATACTGTGATAAAGAGCTTCCATCAAAACACACAGTGCATGCAATACATTTTCTGTGTTACAGGCTCATAGAATCATTTTTATTGATTTTTCCCATAAACTGCCTGCCAGCTTGTAAACAATCTTGTGTTGCAGATGTTTTTTTGACCACATGGTGTTTTGTTCAGCCTTGTCAAAGTTCACCATACTTAATGAAAGCACAGAAAGTGCACAATATACAAATATATTTGGTGATGTGTTTCACAGTAGGGGACTTGCTCATTTATTTTTAGCAATCAACAAAGCAGGGGTGTCCAGATATTTTCACAGAACTGTATATAACTCATGTGCAAATGGTAGCTTTAGAAACTCTTGCAGTCTTTGTACCTTCAGCCAAAATATATCTCAACCCTTCTCAGGTTTCCACTGTGCAGAAGCTCTCATAGCTCTACAACAGAACACACAGCTCTGACTAATCACTTCCAGCTCTAATTTATCACTTCCACTGCATGTGATTCCATCAAGCTTCACATTACTGTTCACAAACCCTGTGGAATCATTTTCTGCATGGTGTGGATGGATGAATAGATAGATGGATGGATGAATGAATAAATGGGTGGGTGGATGATGGTTGGATGGATGGATGAAAGGATAAATGGTTGGTTGAGTGGATGTTTGGGTGTTTGGATGGATGGATTAATGTATGGAAGAATGGATAGGTGGGTGGATGGATGGATGGATGGATGGGTAGGTGGATGATAGATGGGTGAATGGATTTATAGATGGGTGGGTAGATGAATGGATGTATGTATGTATAGAATGATGGATGTGTAGATTGATTGATAGATGGGTGGATGAATGGATAGATGGATGGATGCATGGATGAATAGATAGATGTATGGATGAATGAATACATGGGTGGGTGGATGATGGGTGGATGGATGAATGGATGGATAAAAGGATAAATGGTTGGTTGAGTGGATGTGTGGGTGTTTGGATGGATGGATTAATGTATGGAAGAATGGATAGGTGGGTGGATGGATGGATGGATGAGTAGGTGGATGATAGATGGGTGAATGTATTTATAGATGGGTGGGTAGATGAATGGATGTATGGATGTATAGAAGGATGGATGTGTAGATTGATTGATAGATGGGTGGATGAATGGATAGATGGATGGATGGGTGGATGGATGGATAAATGGATGGATGGATGTTTGAGTGGATGTGTGGGTGTTGGATGTATGGATGGATGTAAGGAAGAATGGATAGAATGGTGGGTGGGTGGATGAATGGATGAGTAGGTACATGATAGATGGGTGAGTAGATGGATGGAAGGATCATTTTCTGCACACTGATATGAACTCATAATAACTCGTTAGCAACACTCATTTATTTCACACTCCCTGTTTCAGGCTGTAATGTGCCTACAAGTGTCTGCTGTCATCCACTGATACTGATACTAGCATTCCTAATTAGCTGTCAACAAATATAATTACATCCATATTCATTGGATGTCACAACAAAACAAGTCAATAAACTTATGCTAATACTAACATGACAATGCTCGCTGTGTAAACAAACAAAAATAAAGAATTTGTGATGACTAACTCTTTACAAAGAATGAAAAAGGATTATTCTGCCCACTGTCATTGCTTCATGTCTCCTAGACATACAAGGAAATTGATGCCCATGTTAATGGTACACTCTTAAAAGACATGGTTCTTCAAGGGTTCTTTAGTAAAGAAAATGGTTTCTATATAGAACCGTGGACACTCAAGGAACCCTTTGTATGGGTAAAGGGTTCTTTTTATAGTGAAAGGGTTCTTCAGATTGATGACAAAAGTCTTGTAAAAGGTTCTATACAGAACCTTTTTGAAAATAGTTCTATATAGCCCCCAAAAGGGTTCTGCTGGAACTATGATGTCAAGCTTGTAATAATAGAGGAACTGTTTTAGGTGCTATATATAACCATCTACAGCACATTCCTTATCAATCTGAAGAACCGTTTCATCATGCAAAGAACTCTTTGGGTTCTTTGAGTAGTAATGAGTTCTATATAGAACCATTAACAAAGAACTCTTGAAGAAACATCTTTTTTAAAAGTGTACATATGTTGCTGTCACAATCACTGGGGTAGCAGGAGACGGAAGGCAGCGGGATCGGAAAACAAGGCTTTTATTAACAAAACAAACAGACTTTGGCTGTGGCAAGACTTAAAAAACATACACGACCTGAAAAGATTCATGATGTAGTGATGAACATACATGACCTGGATGAAGAACAATGCTAAGAAGACAACACAATGACAGACGGAGACTGAAACACTGGGAAGGCTTTTTAAAGCAAATGTAATCAGACTTGCGATGGACAAGCAGGACTGTGATCAGAGATGAGACAGGTGTAAGCACTGAGACATGACGTGATGTGGCTGGGGTGGAGACATGACATGGACAAAAATGTAAACAAACAGCACATGGAGAGACACAGAACCCGTAAGAAGACGCGAGGGTCACAGCTACAGACTCATTGTTTCTAGGTTCAGCTTGGTAATGCCAAACATGTGCACAACCAAAAAAAGTCAATGGTTACTGCTACAACACTTACAAATTCTCATGCCAGGTAAGTAGCAGCCATGCTAACATCAGCATGGTGGGACTGCTGTAATGGCCTCACTACAGAGGGAGGAGAGGATGAATTTGTTACAGTTCTTGGTATCGATCTGACAGACTCTGGTTAAGTAGACTAGTACAGCAGCCTCTTCCTGGTGAGACTATTTCCTCCTCATCGCAGCCTGTTTAATAACTGAAACAGTGAGAAGACTGAAGCACGAGGAACCCTTAGCAGACCATTATAGATGAGGCAATTTGATCCTTCAACCTTTGCAATGATGAGAAACTTCACCACACCTGCTCCTCACAAAACACACAACCCAACCTCGGAGTCTACACTCAGATACTAAACCTGAGGACTACTTGAGTCTTATTCACAAGAAAAACCTCAGAGAAAAGGAGTCGGGAGATTTCTGATGACACTCTCTGTACTTTCTGTGAATGGCAAACCACAAAAACTGGGGCATGTGTCATGTAAGATATAGGCCACTCCCCTCAATGCAGAAATAGGTTAGGTCTGTGTTAGTCCAGTGACATTTGATAACATATTAAAGCCTGACATTCACATTTCTTTTAAAAGACTTCACAAACTGTATAAAACATACATATAATACATATTATAATATAATAATACATATTTAATAGGGATGCACGGAATATTCAGCAACTAAAATTATTCAGCAGAAATTGGCAAGTTTACTGCAGTAACGTTAGTTTAATGTTGGTTTAACAGTCAGAATTGTGCTTTTCCTCACCAACAAAACACAGATTCACCTGCACAGTTACAGTTTGGTGCTGAAATGGTAGAAGACAACAAACTACAAGCACAACCTTTACTAAACTACACTTGTTATGATGAAGCCAGAATACAGCCGCTTAGCTTTGTGTTTGTGCTCCCTGCTGCAGTGTTAGGGAGCGTCTCACAATTAGCAGAAGAAATGTGAAGTGTTTCAGTGTCTGTAGCCAATGACACTCAAATTAAACACACAAAACATCCATGTGACTTACATCATTCATTTTAGACATTTTCATCATTTTATTAAATATTAGTAATAATGTAACACAGCTTCATACATATTCATATATTACTGTCTTTGTTTTATATACTAATATAATCAATTAAACTCGTTATTAAAACTAATGAGGTCAAATCATCTTAAATTAATAAAATACACACTACTTGGTAAATGACAGAACAGTCACTGTAACTGGTGTTGGAACTTGTATAAGCTCCGCCCACAAATATCTATTGTACTTGTTGTGAGATTGGGCAAGTTTTGTGAACACTGCCAAAGTCTATTTACAACTGATGGATAACTGTAATGAGCTACAGGTAGTGTAGCATTAAAACAGGAAACTGAAAAAAAGAACTATCTTGTCCAACTTGCCAACAATTGTTATAAAATGTCCATATGTGTTTTAACAGCTTTACAAGAGCTCAAAACAAAGTTGTAGAGAGAGCATGCCCAAAAACATCTCACACACAATGTTAACAAACGTTCATTAACAGAAACCAGGCAAATGACACAATGCAGCCGTTGGGTCAAACATGGACTCAGGAAACAAGACGAGTGAAAAAGTTCCAACCAGGCAACCAGCAGCCTCCAACCAGGCAGACAGATGGAGAGTGGGCCTGGATGGGAGGTGCACCAAAGAACCCAGTCTGAGCAGTTAGCGTGAACTGCTGACTGATTAGTCACCGATAACTCACTGTTAACCACGCAAATGATTCAGTTCATCATCACAGTGGTGCAGAACATACGAACAGAGACAGCATGAGGGCTTTTAAGTTCAGACAGACATGTGACCCTGGCATGACTGCCAATGACATTTCAGACTACAGTATCAGGTGCCAATAAAGGTTTCTATGAAAAGACGAGATTAAATCAGTGGAATTCTTTAAAAAAACTTGTGTCTCTTTCATAAGCTCAGGAACGTTAAACATATATGGACTTAAGCACATTTGTTAGAAAATTAAGAAATATAACCATTTAAAGTAACAAACTTAAGATTTGGGTTTTTTTGTAGTAATTCAAAGTCGGTGGGTGCATGAATGGATGGACAGATGGGTGGGTGGATGGATGGATGGATGGATGGATGGATGGACGGATGGATGGATGGATGGACGGACATGTAAATAGATGGGTAGGTGGATGGATGGGTGGGTAGACAGACAGACAGACAGACAAACACATAGATAGATAGATAGATAGATAGATAGATAGATAGATAGATAGATAGATAGATAGATAGATAGATAGTCTTGATGGTTTAATTGGATTAAATGAAACTTCATAAGGGCTTGACTGGACACTAGAATCTACACTAGTGGTGAAAGATAAATCATAGAGGAAGAAATCAGTGTAGATAGAAAAGAACTGAGTAAAAACAAAAAAGAACAAAAGGAACAAAAGGATGCACAGCGAGTGTAAACAGTCTGATAACCCTGCCTGGGAGTGAGCTCTCAGCCATGCGGCAGCTGGAGTCTGTGAACAGACAATAACAGAGCTATTTAAGCTCACACAAATGTTATATCATTAACACACACATATGCACACACTGTCCTTCACTAGGCCAGTGATTTTTGGCTGAAATTAAAGCATTAAAGTGATGCAAAAGGGTCCTGATATTGACTCAAGTGGATGTAAGAAAGACAATCAGTGTGTGGGCACAAAGTACTGTTTGTCAACCGCTGACAAAATAATTGTTGAGGAATGATAAAGTGATGAAGAGAGAGAGGGAGAAAAAGAGAGGGGGAGAGAGATGAAGAGAGTGAAGGAAAGAGAGACAGATAGAGAGAGAAAAAGAAAAAGAGAGAGGGAGAGAGAGAGAGAGAGAGAGAGAGAGAGAGAAGAAAAAGAGAGAGAGAGAAAAGTAAGAGAGAGATAGATAGATAGATAGAGAGAGAGAGAGAGAGAGAAAAGTAAGAGAGAGATAGATAGATAGATAGAGAGAGAGAGAGAGAGAGAGAGAGAGAGAGAGAGAGAGAGAGAGAGAGAAGTAAATAAAATTAAAGGGAAAGCAAAACAAGTGTTTTCGCTCATTCCATCTAAAAGTCATCTAACAAAAACAAATTGAGTATGAGGTCAGCCAAATAGCTTTTTGGCAGACAAACAGAAGGAGTGAGAGACTCAGTAAAAAAAAAAACAAGAAGAAGAAAAAATTAAACATGCTTTTCAGGGTCAGTAAAAAATCATGTAGACAAATCCATTCTGAGCTGATTGAACGGTTCTGAGGATAATTTAATCAGGTAAACTCAAACCTGTCCAATGGGAGAAGTGCATCAGGACATTCCTATTGGACAATCCTCAACCTTGGGCTAAAGCTATCAGGCTAATGTAGAAATTCTGCTTAGCACTAAAGATGATAAAGTAGACAAAGCTAAAAGATAAAGTTAACATAAAAATAAACTTGATTTGTTCATTAGGAGTATTGGGCCAAAATACTATTAGAGGATGCTGGAGGAAACAAAACCAAAAACATGAAAAGAAAACAAAACACATTAAAACAAGAACACACACAGTTTTATTTAAAAAAATGTGTAATTATATTTTCTTAATCTGAATTGAGACAAAACATTTTATAATGTTGGAGTGTGAGTCAAATTAATGAAAAGCCAACAAAATTTGACTTAAAAAATGTTAAATAAATCTAAATTGAGACGATTTAGGTCACCAAATAGTAAACTAACTTATTTTTTTATTAATTGAATTTTAAGAACTTCGACTGAATTGAGCCACAAAAAAACTGATAATGATGGTGTGAGGGTCAAAGTGTAAACAAAACTGAATGAAAACCCAAAAAATGTACAGTTCAAAAATTAGCTCAAAAATATGAAATGCATTGGAAAGGGACCAGTCTAGATGAAGATGATTTGGGTAAACAAAGAGTTAATAAACATAAAATAAAAATTTAATGCAATTCTTAGAAATCTGAATTGAGCCAAAAAAAATGATAGTGGTGTGTCAGTTTGTAAACAAAACTGAAAGAAAAGCAAGAATTAGCTATATTTTTTTAAACTAATCTGAATTGAGATTAGATTAAAAAATGTTTGGGTCAACAAATAATAAATAAACTTATATTAAAGCAAGAATTTAATCTGAATAGAGCCAGAAGATGATAATGATGTGGGTCAAAGAGTAAAGCAAACTGAATGAAAAGGGAAAAAGTGGTCCAGTTAAAAGATGTTGCTGAAAAATTGAATGTATAAAGATGGTTTGGATCAACAAAGAGTACAATTAAAAAATGAGAACTTTTAAATACAGATTGATTCGGTTTGGTTATGGGCTGTAATTACACCAGCAACAGACTGACAAGGCCTTTCCTTAACAGGGGGCACTTACACACTTGTTGGAAACACAACACAGCCAGCTGAGACAACTAATGGACGTGTGTGAAGTCAAACATGTAGACACTGAGCACAGGTGCGTTAAGTTTACCTGATGATGACATACATGACCAAGCAGTTGCCCACGAGTCCCACCACGCACACGACCATGTAGACCACGGCGATGGTGATCCTGACGCTGTGGGGGAACAGCTCGCCCGCCTCGCTCTCATTGCCGGGAAAGAGCGAGTCGTTGTAGAGGCGCCTCGGGTCAGCGAAGTCCAAGGAATCGTTGGGGAACTCCATGAGTGCTGCCTGGAACACACATACACCCCATCAAGACCTCTCTGAGATAATGAGCAGCACCAGCCCAACAGGAGCAGCTGCTCGTCTCAGAATAAACAGAAAACCGCAATTAATGCTCAGCT
>BRDA01026359.1:0-10649 GCA_036984385.1 Crenuchus spilurus
GCAAAATGTTGACGTGGCTGCAGGTTTAGGCTTCAGCAGACCCTGTACGACCAACCAGTCTGAAGACCGACTTCAAAAACTAAAACCCCAATTCCAAAAAAGATGGGACGCTGTGTAAAATGTAAATAAGTGTATTTATGCACAACACAGAACACATCAGGGGTTGAAAGTGAGACATTTGGCCATTTCAGGAAAAAATAGGAACTTGTTTAGAATTTGATGGCAGCAACATCTCAAAAACGTTGGGACGGGGCAGCAACGGGCTGGAACAGAAAGTGGTACTAATAAAAAAACAGTCGGATCAGTAATCTGCCATTAAGTTTCATGACTGGGTATGAAAGGTAGATGGGTAGAAGTTGACCAATTTGCGAAAAAAATGACAGAATATCCCACTTTCTGCAGTACAGTATTCCGAGAAGATTCATGCTTGCAAAAGACAAGGCTGGCTGGCTAACAGCTAAAAAGAGTTGCTGCAGCCAGGGTTGCCAGGTCTAGGAAAAACATCCAGTTCAAAGTCTGTCTCAAACCTGAAACTAGCCAAAACGTAAAGATAACAGACTAAATGTTAAAAGAACTACCAGCATACTTACTCTTAAATCTTCTGTTAATCTTAGTTTTTAATCTTATTCTAATTGAGCCTTATTGTGAAGCTTTGTGTTTACATTTGAATTATTATTACATTTGTGCTTTTACCAACACAGTATTAATTAAAAAACAGCACCTAGACCTTTGAACCGTCACTCACAACTGCATTTTACAACTAGCCTATTGGGAAAATGGTGGACCTGGCAACCCTGGCTGCACCGCACTAGGCTGCATAGCCACGCCTTCTTACAGTATAGTAGAAAAACATTTTAAACACTAACTTCTGGAGAGAAAGTAAAACTGTGACACTGTTAGCATAAGGAAAACAGACACTGTTAAGACGACAACACTGAAAATAAGCTGCTCTGTCACTGATACACACATGGGAATGGGCTCTTAGGTGGCGCTACACTACAAACAGGCCTGACTCTGTACTGGAAATCACTGCATGGGCGTTTCAAGACTATGCTAAACCACATACTGCATCCATGACAACAGCACAGCTTCACAGAAGAGTCGTCTATGTTCTACTGGGAATAAAATATTAGTCTAGGACATTTGTAAATCATTACATTCTGTTTTTATTTACCTTTTACACAGCGTCCCAACTTTTGTAGGACTCAGAATGCGGTGATGAAATGGATGAGACTGGTGAACCTTGGGCTTATGCATTACGGATGACTAATCTACTATTAAAGCTGGTCATATTAGAGAGGCTATAATCGTTATGGTGGTCCCTGATTGATTTCAGTTCTGGATGAAAGCAGCCTGGTGTTTCTCTTCAGACATCTCTAGCTGACCAACACCAGACAAAACGACACATTTGACCTCGTTGCGATTGTTATACTTGGTCATTAAGAAGCTCCCTTGGTTCAGAGATCTTTCCAGGTGGCCTTAATTGGCTCACAAGAGACCCAAAATGAGGCCCATTTAAAGTGTGGAAGCATATTATTAAACCAAACACCTACAGCACAATGGTTTCAGACTTACCTCTGTGCCAACACGGGTCATTTTAGTCAGAACAAGACGACCCAAAACTTTAACGTGGCAGCCTGAGAAAGGACTATAGCCTGTTTTAGAGCCTGCACACTATAGAAATGACTCACTAGTCATGTTTGTCTTGGCTGAGGGACCCAATGGCCTTCAAACAGTATTGAATAAAAGCACATGATCTTCTCTCCTGTTGTATACATCCAGGTTATTATTCAGTATATATATAAACAGCTTACTGTCATCATAAACATCACCAAACTGGCAAGAATCTGGGCATCATATCACTGACCACTGCACACCTTGACCATCAGTAAAGCTCCAGAAGATAAATCTCACTAGTTAACTGGACCCACCCAACACTTCCTAATAACAAATCAATGCTGTGGACACTGATCATCACCAGTCTGTTGCTGGCTGGGTGGAGAACGGCACTGTTATCAGGAAGTGAGGATGTAGACTGTATATCTGGTTGATGATGTCGTTCTATTGACTACTGTTCTACTGAAGCTAAATCCAGTCTGCACCGTAAAAAACAGAGTCAAAGCCAGCCAGCCCACCTCATCATCGGCTGCCCCGCCCACTTCTGTGCTAAAGCTTTGGCCTGGTTTAACCCCTGTTCTGCAGTCAGCACACGTCGGTTAAAAGACAAAAATAACCGTTTAAACTGGACCTGGACTCGAGGTTGAGGTCAGAAAACACATTTGGAGAAACTCATGACTGAGTACAAACACTACAGAGTCCACAACTTCTAACTATGCCACCATTAGCTGGCTGGCTAAGAGCTAGAAAGAGTTGCTGCAGCCAGGGTTGCCAGGTCTAGGAAAAACATCCAGTTCAAAGTCTGTCTCAAACCTGAAACTAGCCAAAACGTAAAGACAACAGACTAAATGGTAAAAGAACTACCAGCATAAATCTTCTGTTAATCTTAGTTTTTAATCTTATTCTAATTGAGCCTTATTGCTAAGCTTTGTGTTTACATTTGAATTATCATTACATTTGTTCTTTTACCAACACAGTATTAATTAAAAAACAGCACCTAGACCTTTGAACCGTCACTCACAACTGCATTTTACAACTAGCCTATTGGGAAAATGGTGGACCTGGCAACCCTGGCTGCACCGCACTAGGCTGCATAACCACGCCTTCTTACAGTATAGTAGAAAAACATTTTAAACACTAACTTCTGGAGAGAAAGTAAAACTGTGACACTGTTAGCATAAGGAAAACAGACACTGTTAAGACGACAACACTGAAAATGGGCTGCTCTGTCACTGATAAACACATAGGAATGGGCGGAGCTACAGGTTATACTGCAGCCAGCCTGCAGGGGTGCTAGACCTGTGGTTGCCTGACTTTTCAGAAGCGATGCTCTGTCCATACTGTACACAGTCGTAGGGTGAGGGCCGTAAGCGGTAACAGAAGTCTTTGCAGGTTGGTAAAAAGCCTGGACAGTCCACCTCAGTCAATAGAGTGAATATCCCTGATGACAGAAACTGAGCTACATTTAAATACCTATCCACCCTCATCTTAAAATACAAATCCCCCATTCCTGCCCCACTACACTCCTCTAATATATCTGACCGGCAGGACACACTCACACACAAACACACTCTCATACACACATCCCCGCTTTCCCAAACAGGATCCTGTCAGGAAAAGCTCTTCACTGAATCTCCAAGTTCATAAATAGGTCCAGGTGTATGGCTGCTGTCTTAGGTGCCCTTGACGTTTTTAGTGTGAGGTCGTGATGCCAGGCTGGCGTAGTAGGCACACTGAGAGGGATCACACTGGCCTGGGGGTCCCGGTGGGCCAGGCTGACCATGAGGCCCTGGATTTCCAGGTTCACCCTGAGCTCCTGCTGATCCTGGAAGGCCATCTTTCCCATATCCGGGCATTCCCGCAGGACCTACAGCACAAAGACAATTCCGTTAAATTTAGTTTCAATCATACAAATCACCTTGTCCTGTGAGAACCTCTGAGACAAAATAAGAACAAGAAATAGAACCGAGTCTCCAAGGAACCTAGTCAAAAGAACCTCTAATAACACAAGGAATAACCACTGAGAGGAACCAAGACTTATAATGTAATAACATGAGCTAGAACCACTGAGGAACCAAGACTTAAAATGGAAAAAAACTCGAAAAATATGAGCTAGAACTACTGAGAGGAACCAATATTTAAAATGGAAAAAACCTCTAAGAATGAGCTAGAACCACTTTAAGGAACCAAGACTTAAAATTGAAAAAACTCTAAAAACATGAGCTAGAACCACTTAGAGCAACCAATAATGAACTCATAATGGAAACAACTCTAAGAACATGAGGTAGAACCACTGTAAGGAACCAATATTCAAAATAAAAAACTAAGAACATGAGCTAGAACTCATAATGGAAACAAAACCTCTATTAACATGACGAAGAACCTCTGAGCTGAACCAAGACTCAGATGTAAAACTTCTTTAAGAACATGATGACGAAGCACCGAGAGGAACCCAAACTCAAAAGAAGTCCACACCCTCCTCTGGGCTGCACTGTGGATCCCTCAGAGATGATCAATTTTTAGTTCAAAAGTTTGGTTCACATTTTCCTGCTTTTTTATGAAGAGAACCATTCTGTCTAATGGGCAGAACTATCCATCCATCCATTATCTTCTGCCTAATCCTGGTCAGGGTACAGGCGAGTCCTCCTACCCCTTCACCAGGCACAGGGCAGGGCATTACACTATCTTAGCTAAACCCAGGACATACTGCCAATGCATCACTGGGCATACACACACCAGGACAATTTAGAGTACCTCCATGTTTTTGGACTGTGGGAGGAAAGCGGAGACTTCGGAGGACACGGGGAGAACCCAACTTGAACCCAAGACCTCAGTGCTGAGAGGCACATATCCCATCATGCCACCCGCTGTGCAAAATTAAAACTATACACTGTCTACAGTCTTACCCGCAGGTCCAATCGAGCCAGGCTCTCCTCTCTGTCCAACACCATCTTCTCCTTTCTCTCCTTTGGCTCCTCTTTCACCTGCCATTCAACAACAGCAGCAGGACTCGTGGTTATGACGTCGTTACGATAAGTGAACGTGTGCACTGAGAGTTATAGTAACACTAAAGAGTTCAACTTTCATTGTAAAATTACCTTTAGGACCCATTGGACCTCTGATACCTTCTGCTCCATTCTGACCAGGAATACCAGGTTCACCAGGTGCTCCTGTCCGTCCAGGTGATCCATCTTTCCCTGGGAGCCCAGGTGGGCCTGGACGCCCAGCCGTGCTCTTGATGTGCATGGGCTGAAACTGGGCCATGAGGTAGGCCATTTTGGCTAGGATGGCAAATCAGAATGGGTTAAAAACATGATGGTGTTATAATCCAACTCGGAACCGACCCACAAACAAGTAAACAAACAAGTAGGTCAATCACCTTCCAGCTGTTTGGCGAGCTCCTCTTGAATTAGTCTACGCATCGACTCCAGTGAAGGTGTTTCTCCCTAAAGAGACATCCATTTTTAAACCAGCTCATGGTGGTGACTTCAGTAAATCTCTCTTAAACGAGACACTCTTACCCTGTGGCCTGGAAGCCCCGGCTGGCCCGGTACCCCTGGTGGCCCAGATGGACCAACCTCTCCAGGAGGTCCAGACATGCCCATCATGCCGGTGTGGCCTTTCCTACCTGCGGGTCCTGGGTTTCCAGGCATTCCTGGATCTCCAGTCGGACCTTTGTCTCCCTTTATACCATTCTCACCCTATAAAAGAGGACAGTTAAAGGTTCTGCTGGGGGGTCACTTTACCAGCAGGCCACTTCATCAGGTACACATAGCTTGTATCTACACTCTTTGTCCAAATTAGAGTACTAGTATTAGCAACCATAGTCTCACAGCTCCAGAACTAAACTAAAGAAGTGAAATTCGGACTCTAAATATGCATCATGCAGCAGATGGAAGCATGAAGTGCTCTAAAATATCATCTGTGTTGACTGTGGACCAACAGCAGCACCTCAAACCGTCACAGACTGCAGAAACTGCACACTGGACTTCAGACACTTAGGGTTCTGTGTCTGAATGGTTTATTGTAACTGGTCGCCAGTTCTACATAATCACCTTGTCTCCCTTGTTTCCCCTATCTCCAGGTCTTCCCATCATGCCCTGTAAAAACAGCCACAGTCAGTCATCGTAGCTGATAATAACAAATAAGAAATAGCTTAAGTACTGCTGAGCAAGTACTCACTTGTTTGCCTTCTGGGCCACTGGGACCAGGCGGACCCTAGACGGGATAAAATGTGTTATCATTTGCTTCAGAAAATTTCCCAAAACAAAGCAAAAATGCCAAACATAGACTGTATATAAGATCTGGGCTTCAGTTTACCCTCTCTGTGCTGTTTTGAAGCCAAAAAATGGCCGAAATGGTATATTGCCATATTGCTTGAACATTAGATGCAAATTGCATATGCAGTAAAGAAAGAAGTTGAGGCAGGGCTACCGCTCAAACTTCACCCCCTCTGTTCAGGTGACACCCCTTTTGAGTGTCTGTACAACTTCCTGCTGAACAAGATATCACTTCCCTTCAAAAACATCAATGATTCAATCTTATTAACAGAGTCAGAGAATGTAAAATAAGCCGAGCTGTACTTTTAGATCAAAGGGAGAATGTCTGCGACTGTCAGAATTAACTGTCAATCAAGTCAAACAAGCTGTTGTTCACCTCATCACCACACCCCTTTAACTATCCCTAAAAAACTTCTATAAAACACATTTACCATTAAAAAAAACTTCTGCGGGGTTAATTAGTATGTACAGCTTGTGTAAACTATTTTCAAAGATTGTTGTAGCTCCCATTCAATAAAACAGTTATGGGCGGGGTTTAAAAAACTGCAACAGCCACTAGAGGGCATCAGAAATGTTGTGGCTTCACTTCTCTACTGCTGTCCAGTTTTCATATACAGTCTACGGTGCCAACTGTTCAATAAAGACAAGTGAACATTACTATAAACACAAAAATAAATAAATATAATAATAATAATAATAATAATAATACATTTAATTTGTGGGTGCCTTTCAAAGCACTCAAGGACACCTTACAAAACACAAACACATTTAAATACAAATTACGTATAAGACAGTTTGAAGAAATATGTTTTAAGGGATGTTCTGAAATTAGAAAATGACTGAATGGTATGAATGTCTGGAGGTAGAGAGTTCCGAAGATGTGGGGCTGAGTAGCCGAATGCTCGAGCCCCCATTGTACACAGACGGACCCGAGGAGTGGATAATTGGAAAGTAGAGGTGCTTAAGAGTGGGACATGGAGTGTAGGGATGTAGAAGATCAGAAAGACATGAAGGTGCCAGATCATGGAGAGCTTTAAATGTAAGGAGGAGGATTTTGAATTGTATGAGATACTTAACAGGAAGCCAGTGAATTTGCTTTAGAATAGGAGTTACGTGTTGAGTGGACAGAGTTCTAGAAACAGTATGGGCAGCAGAGTTCTGAACCGTTCTGAAGTTTATGCAAAGTTTTGTGAGGCAAACCGAAAAGGAGAGTGTTGCAATAATTGGTCCTAGATGTGACCAGGCCATGAACAAGAACAGAAGCAGAGTTTGGAGAAAGGAATGGACGTAGGCGATTTATGTTGCGTAAATGGAAATAGGCGGATCTTGTGATATTATTAATATGTGTGTGAAATGAAAGATTATCATCAATTAACACCTAAACTTTTAACCTGAGTGGAAAGAAATATCTGAGCTCTCAATCGTCAATGAAAATGTGTTTGATCTGGCAAGAGCAGATGGTGTACCAATAAGAATAATTTCAGTTTTATCAGTATTTAATTTGAGGAAATTGCATGAGAACCATGTTTGTAGTTCAGTTAGGCAGTCAGAGATAGACGAAGGAGGAAGAGTAGCTGTGGGGATGGTAGACAGGTATAGCTGGGCGTCATCTGCATAACAGTGAAATTGAATGTCATGCTTCCTGAAGATATGGCCAATGGGAAGTAAATTATAAATAGTAGGGGTCCCAGGACGGAGCCCTGGGGAACACCACTAGTGACAGGAGATGGCTGTGAGTGCAAGTTTTTTTGTTGGACATACTGTACATGCCCAGAAAGATATGAGGAGAACCAACCTAGCACATTATCCCAATCAGACCAATATTCGCTAAACAATCTAACAGGATAGAGATGGTGTCAAGAGCTGCAGTCAAATCAACTAGGATAAGAATGCTTAATAATCCAGAATCAGAAGCCATTAAAAGGTCATTGGTTATTTTAACAAGAGCTGTCTCAATACTGTGGAGAGGGCGGAACCCTGACTGAAATGTTTCATATAAGTTATTGTCTGTTAAATGTTGGTGTAACTGAGCAAAAACTACTTTTTCAAGGATTTGTGATAGAAAGGGTAGATTAGAGATGGGTCTGAAGTTGTTGAAGTTGTGGGGGTCAGAACCAGACTTCTTCAGTATTGGAGTGATGGCTGCTGTCTTAAGGGCTGGAGGAACTGGGCTAGATAAGAGAGAGGAATGGATAATGCCAGTGATAGGAGAATATAGAGAAGAAGTGCATGCTTTGACAAGCTTAGTAGGAAGAGGATCAAGTGAACATGTTGATTTAGATTTCTGGATTAAGGCAGTTATTTCAGTAACAGTAGGAAGTTTGAAGCTAGTTAGGGAGGAGATGTTGAAAGGGTAGTAGTAGCAGTAGTAATAGATAAAAGCTGATGAATATTAGTTACTTTAGCATTAAAGAACTGCACGAATCTGTTGCATAGAGTATTGGAGAACATATGAGTTTGGTAGACATCAGAAGGTTTGGAACTTTAGAGGGTAGAGGGCACGAGTGTTGCCTTCGGCAGATCCAGTGAGTGATGTGTAATATGATTTATTTGCTGCAAGAATAATGTCTTTATACTGATGGAGATGGTTGTGAAACATGTCCTTGTGAATAGTTAGTCCAGTTTTCTTGTACAGACATTCAAAATGACGGTTCTTTGTTTTGGGCAGGCAGAGTTCAGCAGTACACCATGGGGCAGTCACTCTGAATAGTGAAATGAATAGTAAATGTAATAAACTTAATAAATATTAAACTTCAGCTCACCGAGGGTCCTTTAGGACCTGCAAAACCGGGTAATCCTGGGGTCCCCGTCTCTCCTTTGGTTCCAGGAAGTCCCTGATTAACACACAAAACCAGAATTTATCCCACCATCCGCTCGGCTTAGGCCTGTCCATGCAGTGCCTCTCATTAGGAGGGATTGGAGGAGATTAATGCTGAGCTGGACGGCTGATGTACAAAATCTCATACAAATCTTACTGCTGGAGAAATGCCAGCAGCACAAGAAGGTGATTCATACACAGTAACATTTTATGTGAGCAAAAACAAAACAACATTCAAGGTCAAACAACGCTGTCTCTGAACCGACGACTGGATTACAACCTGAAAGCACATTCTCCTTCTTGGCTATGAATCAACATGGGATCATCTTACCGGATTCCCCGCTGGCCCAGGCTTTCCGGCTGGTCCAGGATCTCCGGATTTGCCCTTCAAATCAAAGCAAAAGTCAAAAATTGCTTTTTTATTCCCCATTCCCATCCCAAAGTTCCAGGAAATGTTCTCACCGGTTCACCTCTTATTCCTCTAACACCTTCAAGTCCAGGTGGTCCAACGCTGCCCTAAAAATACAGAAATAAAGAAACTACTGAGCTTTACCTTCAGGAGACTACAGTAGAACATACAGTCTGAAAACTCTATACAGTCTGTGAGAATGACTTGCAGTTCATATCATTTAACTTAAACACAAAATAAATCTGTTGACTTGTTTATGACATACATTACTACTAGTGCTAGGGTACAGTATAGTGTGTACTAGTGTAGTATACAGTATGTATTTATATAGTATACAGTGTGCACTGGTGTTGAATGCAGTATGTACTAGTGTAGTATACAGTGTGTACTGCTGTAGAATGCAGTATGTACTATTGTAGCATATAGTGTGAACTAGTGTAGTATACAGTATGTATTTATGTAGTATACAGTGTGCACTGGTGTAGAATGCAGTGTGTACTAGTGTAGTATACAGTGTGTACTGCTGTAGAATGCAGTATGTACTATTGTAGCATACAGTGTGAACTAATGTAGTATACAGTATGTATTTATGTAGTATACAGTGTGCACTGGTGTAGAATGCAGTGTGTACTAGTGTAGTATACAGTGTGTACTGGTGTAGTATACAGTGTGTACTGGTATAGTATACAGTATGTACTGGTGTAGTATACAGTGTGTACTGATGTAGTATACAGTGTGTACTGGTGTAGAATGCAGTATGTACTATTGTAGCATACAGTATGTACTGTACTAGTGTATTATACAGTATGTATTTATGTAGTATACAGTGTGCACTGGTATAGAATGCAGTATGTACTAGTGTAGTATACAGTATGTATTTGTGTACTATATAGTATGTACTATTGTAGCATACAGTGTGTACTGGTATAGTGTACTTCCAGATAGTATGTACTATTGTAGTATACAGTGTGTACTAGTGTAGTATATAGTGTGTACTAGTGTATTATACAGTATGTACTAGTGTAGCATAAAGTGTGTACTGGTATAGTGTAGTGTTGTAGGATATAGTATACTATTGTAGTATACAGTCTATACTAGTGTAGTATACAGTATGTAATAGTGTAGTACATAGTATGTACTAGTAGAGCATACAGTGTGTACTGGTATAGTGTACTGGTGTAGTATATAGTATATACTATTGTAGTATATAGTGTGTACTAGTGTAGCATACAGTATGCACTAGTGTAGTATACAGTGTGTACTTGTGTAGAATGCAGTATGTACTAGTGTAGAATACAGTGTGTACTAGTATAGTATATAGTATGTACTATTGTAGTATACAGTGTGTACTTGTGTAGAATGCAGTATGTACTAGTGTAGAATACAGTGTGTACTGGTATAGTGTACTGGTGTAGTATATAGAATGTACTATTGTAGTATACAGTGTGTACTTGTGTGGAATGCAGTATGTACTAGTGTAGTGTATAATGTGTATTGGTGTAGTATAC
Organism: Crenuchus spilurus; assembly: GCA_036984385.1. Classification (NCBI taxonomy): domain Eukaryota; kingdom Metazoa; phylum Chordata; class Actinopteri; order Characiformes; family Crenuchidae; genus Crenuchus; species Crenuchus spilurus. Next base: position 10,633 of record BRDA01026359.1, read on the forward strand.
AGTATGTACTAGTGTAG